>JARFOD010008368.1:0-11505 GCA_031763545.1 Mopalia muscosa | reverse complement strand
TCCAGATATGTAAAATAAATGACTTTATTCTACATATGTGGAAAAGAATTTCACATATGTGGAAAAGAATTTTACATGTGTGGCAAATAATTCAACATGTATGGAAAAGAATTTTACATATGTGAAATTCTTTTCCACATATGTAAAATTAACTTTTTATTTTACATATGTTGAAAAGAATTTCACTATGTAAAAGAGAATTCAGCATATGTGAACAAGAATTCTACATATCTAAAATAAGCCTTTATTCAACATATGTGGAAATCCTTTTCACTTATGTAAAATAAAAAGGTGAGTGGAGCTCTTTTGTAGATATGTAAAATAAAAGCACCCACGGCATCAGTTACAGACAGAGCTCCCTCACAGCATGTATCTAGCGGCAATGAGTTTGCCCAAAAAGTAAAATCTGATCGGAAGGACACCCACCCTCTGCATTTCGCAAAGCATCTGTTATTTTCTAGCGAAGAATAAACGAGGGAAACTTATTGTCAATTGCAACCGATTCTGTAGAGAGCATTACTACACGTCTGATTCGTAGGGAAAATAAAATAACGTAGACAAAAAAAAAAGTACTGAATAAGAAAAAACCTTCGCCTAATATAACAATTTTCACTCTTTATTTGTTACCCTAATTTGCATTTTTCATAATAAAATGCATGGTTTTGATTGTTGGTTGTATGCTAAGTGAGGTTTCGACTTGTGGCAGACTGCGCTCAATGACCTATATACAGCATGTAGGTCATTGTTTGTTTTGTTGTTGTTGTAATCTTGGTAATACTGGACCATTTAGTTTTAAATTGACTTGGGAGTGTGCCTTGTCGAGGCTAAACTTGCACATCATTTGGAATATATTCCTATCGTCTTTGCATTCGTCTTGAAAGTCTCCACAAGACGATATATTGGGGCATAAATGAAGGTTGGATACGGTCCCTTGTCGTGGGGAGTAATCATTTCTCAGTTTGCTTGATAAGTGGAACTCCTTTGTACATATCTAAAATAAATGTTTATTTTACATAAGTGAAATTGTTTTCCACATATATGTGAAATACATTTTTATTTTATTCTTTAAATGACACTAAGAAGTCGAGAGTACATAAAACATCAAAAGACTTAAGTATGGATAACAACTTCTTAATTTATTGAATACTACGTTTCTATCTCATTTCAGAGATCGTTATCAAGTACTTGATAACCGATTCAAGTACTTGATAACGATCTCTGAAATGAAATAGAAATACCGGCCCAGTCGCCCATACACCCACCAGACGACTACCGCGATATACTATCCGAGTTTCATGGTGACTGACCGCATTGTCCATGACCATCGAACAAACGTAAAAACAGTGTTGCGAAACATTAAACTGCTGTACAAGGAAGGGTAGTCAGATGATGGATATGGAGGTCATCGAGTGCAGCCTATACTCACTGACCTAAGTGTGTGTCACCGAACCAAATCCCACAGCATCACTCTGATATCGACTGCTATAAAAGAAAGCTACCCAGTGAGGTGTGTGTTCATTTCCTTTGAACACCTGATCGAGAAAGTGCTGACCATGTTCACCAGCGAAAGTTGCAGCCCAAGCGAAATTTACCGAGAACACAAATTTTATTCGTTATCAAAGAGAGCAGATCGAATCACCACTACCACCAACCTTCTGTATAAAAAGGGGAATCGAACGAAGGCAGGAAGCCAGGCGATTGCATTTCGAGTGCGGGAGTTGTTAAGGCACTTTCAACAGGCCTTCTAATCTTCCATTGGGGCGAGTCCATGGGGAACAACCTGTCTCACGACTTTATCCGAAACTTCAAGAGGTGTGTTGTTGGCTGAGCCAGTACTACCCACAAAGACCATCTTCAACCGCAGAAGTCACATATACCCGATCAACTCGATATCCAAACAGGACACGTCACTGACACCTCATAGAGATACCCTACCAGCGCAATGAAGCTGGTATGACGGCACAACCCCACAGGCTTTGACGTACCAAAGCAGCCCGTGATCTCAACACCCCAATTACCCAATATACGCCAACATTAGCATCAGATCCGAGATCCGAGAGAACCACGTATACCCCTTAACGTTTTACACGAGGGCACGGATGTCGCTGCCCTGTACCGTCTGCACTGGGGTAATATACGGCAACACTCCCTTCGGGGGCGTTGTATTAAGGACAGTACAACTTTCGTTTTAACGGAGAGAGAGAGAGATCTAGATCATTTTCTACGAGCCATGTACGAAGATCAGACGACAGCTTACAAGCTAAACTTTGCTTACGGTCTTTTTTTGTGGCAACGCGAGACCAACCAGGTGCGGTATAACTACCCCAGCATCAACAACACGCAGGTGCTACCCAGCCCACATTTAATACAAAACAAGTCGACGCTGACAGTGCTTGTGGTGAACAACACAGCTTACAAGACGTACGATCCGATGACCTGGGGCCTACGTCTTCAACATTGTGACACAAAATGGTTTGTGACTTACGTTATGCTCTACATTAGCAAATTAGCCGAGATCATAATATATTGACAACAGCCGCCATACAGAATTCTTTTGTACAAGCATGTAATTTGAACTGCCCGACGGCATTTTCGACGGAATTGGGTGATCGTCAGCTGTATCGACAGTCAATTTCAAGTGGATTTTGTTAAGATGCAATGATTGGCCAAATACAACGACGGTTACTGCTTTATCCTCACCTGTATCTGCATCTTATCCAACTACGCTTGGGTTATACCTATGTGGACCAAAATGAAGGCTCAGCTGTTCAACGCCTCGAAGGGAAAACATTTCTCAACAAAAAGAATTCAACAGTTTATACGACAAAGTCCAAGTTGTATTTTCACGATGAAACGAAAGCCTCGGTGGTCAAGTGGTTTATTCGTACGTTCAAAGGATGCATGTAATTTGAATTTTACACCAACCCTTCCCCGACGCTACATCGATGTCGTACAGGAATTGGTGGAAGGATACAACAATACATATCACCGCAGTATTGGGCGATCCAGGTCACGGTGGATCAGCAAGACGTCATCCGCCAGCGTTTGTATGGAACGAGCACTACACCCCTGAGGCGACCTCGGTTTCAGGTGAGGGGTCAAGTCCGTATCAGTAAAGTCAAAGGCTTGTTTGAAAAGGTCTGTTTACCGAATAGGAGTGCAGAACTGTTTCGATTTAAACAACGCCACCCTCGACGCCCGGTCGTGTATACTTTAGAAGACTTGAACTCCGAGGTGTTGGCCGGTACATTTTACGAGGCTGAATTACAACACGTCACTAGCACACCCGAGGATTACTATCAGGTGGAAGATATACTGAAGACGGAAAAAACCCTTGGTAAAGCCTTCCGTTGGGTCAAGTGGCTGGGCTGACCTGTCAGTTTCAATTAGTGAATTCCTGCAACCGCTATGAGACGTATTTAAATCCCCACCAGTGCATCGAGGTTAGTCAATGGACAATCCTCCACGGAAAGACCTCGTGATAACAACAAGGTATGGACCGACAACCCTTATGAACTAACAACAAAACCCTCAAACAACGTGTCGATTTGGTGTGCATAAGCCTGTTTAATTTAGGGCTGTTAGTAACTACAGGGCTGTGGGCGGGTGCACTCAGTCTAGGCATGCCCTGGCTTGCCGCAGATCGATATCCCTACAACTGTACCCGGGTCATACAGCCTTTGTGGAGAGAGAGTTGAGGACGCGACATGAAACCCCACACCCACGGGTATTAACTGATTGACTTGAAGATAACCACCATACCGTGCTTCAAGCGCGGTGCCTGTACTGCGACCTGATACAGACTCGCGTGGTCGGCGATACTCTCGCCCCTCTGTTGCGGACGGTGAGCATCGATCATCGCAACAACGAAGTACAGATGAGCCGGGATTTTCAACATATCCAATGCCTCTCCCTGCAGAATACAGAGCTTACCACGGTAGAAATCGATATAAGAGACGACTATGGGCGCTTGGTCCCATTATCCCATGGTAAGGTGATCGCCACACTACACTTTCAAAGGAAGCAGGCGGCCCACTTCACCTAACACGATGACAGCTCGACAACAAGCCTACCTCAACTACTACACGCGACAATCCGGAGGTGGTGGTTTAGACGTCTTCAGAGGAAGTTTCCACCAACAGGGGCATAGTTTGGGAAACATCTTAAGCAGCGTGATCAAACTGGTCAAACCTCTAGCCTTACAAGGTGCAAAAACGATCAGTCGAGGGGTTGAACAGTAGTGTGAACACTGTACAGGATGTGGTCCAGGGCGTGCCACACAAACGGGACATGAAACGCCGTGCGACTAAGGGCTGCCCTACACCAAGCCAAACGACAGGAATTCCCGCCTGGTCCTGGTCTACAACGTCAACTAGCAAACCCTATACGGGGCATAAACGGTCTATCGACACGTTAAAGTGTCATTGGAGTACGACCCTCAACGAGAACACCCCGCCGGATTCAACCCGACATTTTCAGCTAAAAAGGATGCCGTTCGTACAACCGCCAACGTTGTACGATTTGACCGACACCTTTTTGTACTCAAAGCACAAATGGTCAAGGGAGATGGCACGGATTTGGTGGAGGAAGATCAAGTCGCCCCGACGAACCTGTGCCTACACAGTCTATGGCAGCAGGATGACGTCAGTTTGAACGAGTGCCTCTACCAACATGTATCCTTGCCGGGCTTCCATCGAAACCTTACTGTTTTACGGACGCGAGACGACATACTTGCAACTGACTATATCCATCTTGTACAAAGACAAGGCGGTAAATTCCAAGAGCAACAACGGTGAAAACCAAGAGTTTGGCCACGGTATGAAGCAAACAGTCGCTCGATACACATGCTAGGTCGTCTCCACACGGGCATTGGAATTCAAGACCGGTATCTCCTCAACCACGTCCCCGTGGGAGTGCGACTCACCCGTGCCAAAGATGCCCTTTTCACCCGTCAACAACAACCCGATTTCAAAGCTGTCTTACAAAACGTTTAATGCACGTTCGCAAAAGTACAAATCAGCCCACTTCTTCAGCTCGCCCCTGTCAAGGTCTTGGAAAAAGCACCAGCCAAATACCCGACTCGACCAAGCTCAGCAAGTACTTCGCCGTTCCCCAAGGGCAAACAGCCGTCAACAAACAAAATTCTCTGCATGGTTGATAACACAGTTTTCAACGGTACATATGCTGTTCAAAACGCCCCTTTGAATTTCAACACATTGACTTAAACAACCTGGCACTGACCTCCTTCTTCACTGATGAGTTCGGTTCGCGGTGCTCTGAACTCTCTTCACGTGTGCAAACATGCTGTGACGGTGTGTCTGTCATGGAAGTGAGGATGAGCGAAGTGAGATCACCCCTGATGTTATGGTGGTGACCCCCAGATGTCACATATCGCCATATCTCAGCAACTCTCGCGAGAACGCGAAAAGCATAACTGGAAGGTCTTCACCACCCTATGAGAGGCCTAGGGTCAATCTTTCCTCAGTCATGCACTGTTACCCATTCGCTTCTCACTACATGACAAGAAACAACCCTTCCTTATAAGGTCACAGCAAATGCTAACCAAAATATCTGAATGTACACCACGGCACAGCGCCATCTATAATTGTATCCATCCTCTTCCCACTACATGACAAGTTACAACTTATTGATGTCGTTGTTGTGACGTTCCCTTTATTACGCTAGGAGACACGTTTATACGAAAGTTTGACGCAATGGCGCTTTTTTTTCAACATTAAAGTCATTGCATAACATCCGGCTTGACATCCGGCTCGGTCATTGACATTTTATACACCCCCGCCATCGTCGGGCATGGAATTAATTAAATCCCTTATTTTTCAACCGCCGACCTAAGACATCCATTCTGTGCTCGTATAAGACTTGCCTCCCTTTTTCAACGGAGTTAACGCCCATCCCTCGCGACGCCATCTTGCTCAACCTGTGAAGGCACGGCGAGGGTGCTGCTCTCCCCACACTTTATAGTAAATAACGGGCATCCCTTACTTATTATGTACCGAGTGGTTAATCAGCCGCTCTTTACTACACGATGACGTACATTTATCCTTTTATGTGATAAAAAACAAAACAATTAGTAATGTAAGCAAGTGCTAACCGAGTTGCCCACTCTATACTAGTTGTATTACGACACAGTTATCAACTGCTCTTCAGTGGGATTACCGGGTATAGTGTGAAATAGTTGTAACAAATAGGATTTCTTCTCCTGCTGACGTATTTACTTTGTGATAATATCACTAGTGTATAACGACACAGTTATAAACTGCTCCTGTTTGTTTGATTGGTGTTTAACGTCGTACTCAAGGGTATTTCACTATGCCGACGGATTGTCCACTTCACACTGTACACAGCCAGCTGCCCTATTACGGTGGAAAACACTAGGAAACCTCGTAAAAACCGCTCCGACGATTGTTGGAGCGGTAAACTGCTCTTGAGAAGGATAACCAGGTTGCAGCGCGAGAGTAAACAAACACGTGTGTTATATTTGTGTGCTATAGTTTTTTTATTGACTCCCAATCTCCCCAATACAAACGTCACAAATAAATCTCACTATAATAATAGTCAACACCAAGGTTTCTACCAAATTTGAGTAATTTACACAATAATTAAGTGTAACATATTTCTTGATTTAAAGCAAAAATAATGTTTAAAATACACAAAGCATTGTCTAAGACGCTCGAACGTCTGCACCCTTGATTTTGCGGTCAAAACATTTATCACTACTTAGATGTGGCTCGTACTGTACATTTACAGTTAAGATGAAGGCTTATTGTACATGTGTAGGGTAGACGGCAAATACTGAAAACTTTACACATCTCTCAAACTCTTTCTGTCCATGATCACTTCATTGGTTACCTGTTGTCTAAAGTGACCTTTATATGCACATACGTTAGTCGAATACATGCATTCAAATACATTATGGTTGTCACAATTAACGCATTTGGTTATTTTATGTTTGTGAGAAAGATTTGTAGTTTTTATGACTTCAAACTACTGCAAGGGCCACATGGAATTGAATAAACCACAACAATCACCTGCGGGCAAACTATCCCTAGCTGATGAAGTACTATTTGCACTCTCACACAATCTATTTACAAAATAAAACTTGCTGGCCTCTCTCCGGCAAGTCCTTACTAACTGACTCACTAACACTCTATCGCTGACAAACCATATCTCCCCCACGAACCATATACAGCGGACAAACCCTGATCTATCTTAGAACACACTTTTCCCTGGGCAGCAATTCATCTCTGACAAACCATCCCTCACCTTCAGTTGCTGGCAAAACACAATGGGTTGCCAAACCATGCTGGTCATTCTCATGAAAACATACATATTTGAGGCGGATTAAGGCTGGCAAACCTTTATGTTGATACAAAGCTCTTGCGAACAAAACACTACAGGACTAACATTCATTCAGCACTCTCTGACAAAACATATCTTGCTGTAAAATTATCCCCTTGTGACCAACCATGCCAAACCCACAGACATGTCAAAAAACATACTTATGGCTGGTACATTGTTCCAAAGCTAGATCTGTTACCATTCATTACTCATATTAGCCCTTTGGAGAGATCTTACTTCTTAAGTTTAACCTTTGTACTTCGACACTTACTGACAAAAAACTACCAACAGAATGGGAGAACCACTTCCTGACAATACCACCAATGGCTGACAACATTTCTCTCATTCGCTGATACATACTCTATTTACAGGCTAGCACTTGTTGATGCAAAGGTCAGGGGGACATAACCACAGGATGTCACACAAGTATTGTGCAACATTTACCGGGAAAGGGCCCCTTGGGTCTGTTTTCTGGGTATATATCGGTTATAGGTAAGTTCAGTATACAATTAAGCTGGTAGTAACAAGTTATTAATAAATCTAAGTACAGTAATTATAAGCCTTCACTAAGATTTTCTCACCTTTCTTCACAAACACAGATAATAGTCAAACGGCTTCACATTCACCCATTATTGCCTATTAAATTCTATATTAAAAACATCTGATAAACACAAAATTATCTTTACATAATGTCTCTATCAATCATAATTTAATGGTATACAAACACTCAAGTTTTCTGACATTTGTCAAGGGAGATAATTTACCCATTGACCACCAGACCTCTGTCATCACAACATTCGTGATCCTAAAGGCTCCTATAGGATTTTTTAGAAGGGTTGTGACATTGTTGATCCAAGTTAACAGCAGGCCATGAATCTTGATTGATTGACGCAAATTACCATCTGCAACTCCCCCTTTTTACCATTTCCATACTGCCATTACACATCAAATATTACCAAAGTAGCGATTTAATCCAAGTTAACCACTACAGTTAATCAGACTACTGTCCCCTTACCAAATTCAGCCAATCCTTGAACTCCAGATATAGATATAACACATGTCTTAGTGACAACCTATTGCTACAGATGAACCATTCGGTCCCAAGGCTGCAGCCGAATAACATGTAAAAACTGAGTATCCCATCTGATCTAGTGTATGTCTGACAGATATATCTCCAAGGCTTATGATCTTCAGATGTTATGATCATTCTATACACATCTAGAGAATACGTAATGTTTATATATAATATATATATGTAATTACTTACAAGATACTTCCGTTATATAAGCTCATGGATCCTGGCTTAGTTATGCCAAACCTACACCAAAATACGCAATGTTAAAATACAGCAAATGACTACATGATATTTATAACTCAAAGCTACTGTGCGAACCGCGACCTTTATATACTAAAATAAGCAACTTTGATATACATTAAAAAGCAAATAAAAACAAAACCCCTGGACATTTTAGCAGACCATGACGAACGAAACATAAAATGTCATGACCACTGTTTCACAAAAGGAGCAGAAATCTTTGAAGATTCCATCAGAAATGGCCTTATATCTAATTAGCTTTTTTCAGGAATGGCTATAGTCTTATATGCTTTATTAGAATTTCTGTAGATTTTATTAGCCTTCTCAGGATTTGTAAAAGATTTCCTTACTTAAAAATTGACCACAGATTTTTATTTGCTTTCTGAGGATCAGTGTTTCCTTTGCTTTCTTTGAATTTGCTGTAGATTTCATTTACTTACTCGGGGTTATCAGCAAATTTTTTATAAATTCATTGCTGAAATCAATGTTGTGCATAATATCATCATTTTCAATAAGACATACACAGTTTTTATATTATTGTGAAAGAAATTCAGCATGCCTTCCAGACTGAGTTTCCCATATAAACGGCACTGGTTTTTGGTCAGCTTTGAATGCTTCATGTAACATAGGTTGGGTATGACTTCTCACACTTATCTATCCAGTGATTTGAAATTTAAAAACAAAGTATTAGGTGACCTTACTGATGTGGACAATGCATATTCCTAGTTAACAGACATCTGGTAAAAGTGAAACACAAACTTCTCAGATCTGGAGCCTATCTCTGGCACACTTTATCACATTGAGAAAATTGAACAGAAATCGTACTTCACAGCAGTTAAAACATGGTACAATAAAATCAAATTAATTAAGTGTCCAGCTTTCTATAAACAAATTCAAACTATATATGCTAATCAGAAAAACAAATAAGTAATTATAATATGTGAAGAATACATAATTTGTCATATTTAACACTTACATATACAACAGTTACAGTAACTCGCAAAAATCCTACCCAAAAAAGGCCAAAGCTATGAAAACAAAATCCCAGTGATACATCGATAATATAGTTTTATTTAACGAAAAATGTATGGTTTATTTAGGAGTGTTGGATCAGCATTGAGTGACCATCATCATTTACACGGTAATCTTATTCACAAGCACACCAGAAAAAAGGCCTGTTTCCAGCACAAGACACAATCTAAACCACATTCGTTATGTATGACCTTGATGACCATTGCTGTGATGTTTAGGAGGCATTCAGTGTCGTTGCTGAGCCCAGTTGTTCTCAGATTGCTTTAACAGCTCCATAACTACCTTCTCCAGGTCCCCGTCAAAGCGGGACAGCAGCTCACGGCTTAGTGTGTTGTCATAGAAACCCATCTCCTTCAGACGGTCCAGTGACTCACTGGTGTCATCCGAGTCAACCACATCTGGTCCTGGACTAGAGTTGTTGGCTGGAGGCGTCCATGTGTTCTCAGGGGGAGTCCAAGTGCTCTCAGGGGGTGTCCACTTGTTATCAGGGGGTGTCCATTTGTTTTCAGGGGGTGTCCACTTGTTTTCAGGGGGTGTCCAAGTGCTTTGTGGAGGTGTGAAGGTGTCAGCGGGAGGTGTCCATGCATTCTGAGGAGATAAAATAGTATGTCTATTATAATAATTATTAAAGGCTCTAAGGCACCACCAATACTGCTGGAGATTCCTTGCCTGACTCTGAGGGTCGTGGATTCAATTCACCAATATTAAATAATTAAACACTGTAAAGTACCACATGTGTAAAGTTTACAGCTTAGTAATGGAGGAAAAAGAAAGCATCAGACAAGCTGGTTATGGTCGACCCTAGCATCACCTCCACAAACCTTCAGTTCCAGTGGTAACAGATAGGGTTTTACTTACATGTTTGGCTTGCCAGGTGAGGAAAACCTCTTTAGCTGTGCTGTAGGCCTGAGAGGCAGCCCTGGTGGCTGCTGTTACGGCTGTATTCATTAATTGGTTGGCAAATTCACCTGCCCTGTAAACAAAATCCACAAATCTCAATATCAACAAACTGCAAGAAATTACAGAATCTCTTTGGTTCGTTTGTTTGTGGTCTCACTTATATGACAACATATTATCCACTTTTCACTACGCCGGAGGACAAGATTGAAACATTGTTTAAACCACCCAGCCAGGCTTACTTGTGAGACGCCCTCATATACCTGAGGTCAACAAGAATCTAAACACAATACATCGTTAACAACCCCTGCTGACCCCTCCCTGAAGCCCTTGTGAGAGACCCCCTCATATACCATATACACTACATCGAAAAAGGATGAGCAGTGAGAATTAATTTTCCTTTTATTTTAGTATTAAAGTTGAAGCTTACTTTGCTTGTTGTTCAGCTTTTTCACTGGAGTCAGCGGAGGCTCCCTCTGTGTTAGAATCAAGAGGAATCTTATCTCCATTGTCACATTCCTTGGTCTGAGTCTCAGGGCCCTCCAGCTCATTGTCATGGTCCTCTTGTGGAGGCGTGGTCCCCTCTAGAGTATCCTCTGATACATCAGGCTTCTTATCAGATGTCTCACATGTGTTTGTGGATTTTTCCAGTGTGTTCTGATAATCCTCCTGTTTATCAGTGTTAACATGTTGTTCGTCGCTGTTTACTTGCTGTTCATCACTGTTTGCATGCTGTTCATCACTGAGCGGTTGTGGCTCGCTATTTGACATGGGATCTTCACAGTTCTGTGGGTTATACAAAGTATAAAATATTAACAACTCATCCCTACTCAACTATATCAGTTTGTATTTATTAAGTCAATCAGTTCCACAAACTTCATGTCTATTATATTAATTCCAAT
>JARFOD010008357.1:0-11505 GCA_031763545.1 Mopalia muscosa | reverse complement strand
CCAAGATGGCGCCTACCCGTGCATAGCCCAATAACAGTAAATCAATATTGTATGTATTGGCTATGTTTACAAAGCTAATCCTCAGCCCAGAACAAAACTTCTGTACTATTAAACATTGTATCGGTGTTAAGAACATTTGTTTTAAAACCGAAGGTTACAAAAAGGTGCCCCTGTAGATTGCTGCTCATATGACAAACTGGTACCATTTACAAATGAGGTCCCCGTGTGTCTTATTATATATGCAAGTTTCTCCCAAAGAGTTATCTCGGACAGAAGTGTTGTTGAAAATGAGTGTCCTCTTAGAAACATTGTCACCTTACAGTGATCGTTTAACTTTAGTCACGCAAGTTCTATGTATTTCAGAAATGTCGTGTATGGCCAACACACAGCACACAACAGAACACTGTGGCTGTCAAATGTTCACTGCGATGGAGATGAAACTGATATATTTAAATGCCAGAAGACATCTTTAATCTCCACAACCGCGACAACGTGGCATACGGGCCTTGTCGTTACCTGTGGTAAGATATTTATGCTTTCAACGACTGCAAGGTACTGTCGTAAAACCAGGAATATGTCAACCTGTGTAATATTTGTCTTGCCCAAAAGATTTTAAAAGTAGCGTTTTAGCGTTATGGTAATTTAAATATAAGTTAAATATGAGTTAATTCAGATCGATGTTATTGATTGACAATCTCTTCATGATGACCCTCTTGCTGATGGCAAAATAAAGTTTAGTAGAGTTTGACTTTCTTGGGGGGTTACACTACTTGTGTATTAAACCAACTATATCTTGTTATAGTCACTCTGTGAGTCAGTAGTCTTAATGTGGTTGTTCATTGATAGATATTAAATTTATTATGTTTCGTTACTCTAAACGACAGAGTTCGACAGTTAATTTCATCAGGCAAATTTAATTTTTATTTTTTGTATAAGATATGGGTGATGAAGAAGTTCGATTGCAATCCGACGGACGCTTAGAAATTCGTCACAACGGAATCTGGGGAACGATATGTGCCAAGAAGTTGGCCGACGTTATGCCTTACAGACATTTTAATAATCTAGAAGCATCTGTCATTTGTAAACATCTGGGAAAACCAAGGTGCGTTCCAAGAGAAGAGGATAAATGTTAAAATGGGATACGTCACATAAATTTGCAATTTATCTGGTTTGAGCTCAGATTGTTTCTTTTTAGTTGGGAATTCACTGTTGACTTACAATTATGTTTACCTTTGTCCTGTAAGGGAAATATCCTCCGGTATACAACGTAAGTCATTAATCTATCAGTCAATCGATCGATCGATCCAACAATCAATTGATCGATCTATCAAAACATTTTATATCTAAAGGCTACGACTTAACTTGTTTGATTCCTTCATTGTTAGCATTTCTTCATGAATGTTCAGATAGATAACTATCTTACTATCGACATAGGAGTCATATAATCACGTATTAACGAGACGTATTTATTGAATTTATTTATTTTGATTCAGCAGCATTTAAAACATAACACAATTCTATGGATTTCAACTTCTATATTTATTATCAGGCAACGTTTCGGTGCAGTTTCCATCCCCTTTCTCAAACTTAATGATATAAAAGGCTTTAACCTTTGTCGGCAGGGACAAAACTATATCATTTTTTGTTTGTTTGAGTTTCTGGATTGTTGAGCATTCACGCATTGTTGTGTTGGCTTTTTAAAGTTTGGCCGCCTTGAGGATTGAGTCTATCTTGCCCCTGGTGCAAGTGGTTGAAGTCACGAACTAGGTTGGCTATATAATCTTTGTTGTTCATTCTATGTAATTATACGGGCACAAAGTTGTGTCCCTTGGAAAATTAAGAGGTCAGGCTGTGTGTAAGTTAGACAGAGCTTAAAATTATAACTCTTTTCGTTTGGTTCGGTCCGCTATAGAGGGCAGGTTCGGTAGTAGTTTTGTAACAGGTCGTCGAGTTTACCACATTTGCTCTGCCTTGGGTTTGTTCTGGTCAAATTCAGGTTAACTTTTGTTTTGTATAGGTTGGAAATTCTTTAGTAGGTTTTCCTCAATTCTGGATCTCAGTTGTTCAGCTGATAACGATATGTTTTGGACAGTTTGGCTTATTGTTTCACTGATAATTAATTCTTTCCTTGATTAGACGATGTGAGGAAGTTTCTATTTATTTTTTGGGGGTCTAAGAGGAAGGTGAGACCGTTGAAAGACTGGATATGGTGTTGATAGTCCTCATTGCCTCGTCTCCATGTCGGCATATAAATGCTGTAGCAGTACCAGGACACAATTCTCTGGATTTCAACTTTTTAGTGTAGATACCAGAACCTTTTCTTAAGCTTCTTTAAACACGTTGAAAAGCTGCTAGTATCTGTACTGAAACGTTGATCCTAATAAATATAGAAGTTGAAATCCATATAGGTGTGCAATGTTATTGAAGTTTTGCAGGCAACATTTTGGTTCATGTCTGTCTGTCTGTTAGTCTTTAATTGAGCCATTTGCCCGTAATTTACACATTTTTGTTATCGGCACCCACTATTCCAATCAAGTTCATATTTTGGATTTAGCATCCTCATAAGGTGTAGCTATGCTGGTCTCATTTTGGTTTTGATCCATTTATTCCTTCTTTTGTTATCCATTTGTCTTCTGCGGTTCTATGCATATTGCTATTTCTTGTTATCACTATATCTCAGGAAGCACTGCTCCGATCAGTTTCATGTTTTTTTAATAGCTTCCTTTCATGGTCTAGTTTTGCAGGTTTTGGTTTTGATTCATGTAATGTCTGTCTAACTCTATACCTAGTAAACACAACTCTTCCTATACTGGCTGAGGCACAAGACAGAAAATCAAATCGTGAATCCATCCCCTCTTAGACCCTTCTCTTCAAACTATCTTTAACTGTGTGGGCGTCAAGATCCATTCATGGATCTCTTGTTTTTTATATGTATTGTATTTTCAATGTTAAAGCAATTATTTTAGAAATTCACAATGTAATTTTGTTCTTTAAATGGTATCTGTATATTTATTTGTTTTGACCAAATGACGGTATTTACTTCTCATGCATTAACAGTTGATTTATCACACTAGTTAAGTTTTGTTGGTCACACACTTGTTGTTTAAGAACACACTTAATGTTTAGAACACACTTAATTTTGAAGTTGATAGCACCTTTTTGTTGTTGTCATCACACAATTCATGTTTTCATTACACAATTCATAATTTGTTTGATCATATTGTTCAAGTTTTGCATTTTTTTGGTAACACAACTCATATTTCCTGACCGTATTTTTGATTTTGACATGATTTAACCAGTTGGTATTATGACTCACAGGTGAAGGGCTTACAGAAAGAATTACTCCACAAATATCAAGATTTTAAAATTTGGAGCACAGGGGTTCAATTTTAAAACATTCATCTGTCCAAGTGGTCACATAAGGTGAAGCTCACCCGTTAAAATGTTCCATGAGACACTCAAAAATTGATGATCAGCACAGCATGATCTTATTTCATGTTTAATCTTGCAGATATTTGATGTCAGTCCCAATAAATAGCTTTTAATACCAATGTAGTATAACTATTTTGAAAGAAATTCTATTGCAGCTTTAGCTGTGCAAACTTATAATTTTAATTGATCTTTTATTTTCTTGGTTCCTGACTTTCTGCCACAATCAGTAGATCTTTTTGAACACACCTCAACTAACTCTCGATTCCTTTATGCCCTATTCTCACCTAGGAAGCTACACAAAGCTAATTCGTTGACATGTTTTGCACTGTAAATTTGCACATGCCTTATGGCACCATGCTTTTCTTTTTTCTCTCCCTCTCTCAGACTGCGTTATAACCTTAAGTCCAATCTAAAAGCCCCAACCACAAAGTCTTCTAAAAGATATGTCAAATGCGAGACACTCATAAAGTGGCATTGCTGTGACCTTCATACTAATCACTGTTTTCAGCACTTCTCTGTCATTAAGTAGCAGCACAGTTGAAAAACATTGAGTAAGCTTCCACGACAGTTGGAAAAAATGGATTGAAAACCAATCAAACAAGGTTGAATGGATGATTGAAAAAAAAAAAAAAACTGAAATAGAGAAGCAGAAATCTTAACCTAAATTTACATGATCAAAACTTTATAACATCATAATGCAATCCTTGTGTTCATTCAATCACGTAATTTTATGTTGTGGTATTTTTTTTAAAGCCTTGCTAATTACCCAGTGGTATATCAGATATCGGATGTCACTTTTTGAGTGTCTCTCATAATAAACCTGTTTTAGTGTTTACTAACAAGCTAACCTGTTTGTTTTGTTCAATTTCATTTTTTTGTGTTTATTTTGGAAAATAGCCAAGTCTCAAACAGAACTCTATTGCCACTTTCAGAAATTGTTGTAGGTCAGAAGGTTTTGTGAAGAAAATGAACAACAATTTAAGTAGGATTTCCTTCACTTGTGAAAGTGATATTTCACTGTCCATGAATAACACTTCTGTTTCTGAATTTTGTTATTACATTTTGACTTGTTATGCATCAAACGATTCTTTCCTTTAATGCTGATGTGTTGGACCAATGTCATTTTATCACACAATACAGATGTTTCATCATTTGTCATCCTGTATGTAATACAGCCATTCTGTTTGATGCACGTTAAAATATCCTCACCCAGTTGAGTTTGAAAATGTCATTTACTACTGGACACAACTGATTCCTCATGACATAGTTTTTGATAAGTCAGTAGCAGATTAAATGACTAAAAACATTATGATAGCTTGCTCAATGGTGGTGCTTGGTGATCTCCCGCCTAAACCGGGGCAACATCTTGTACTGTTAGTTGACTTCTAGTTAGTACGCCCTTCGGCCAAGGGCAGTTTTTTTTTTTGAAGAGTAGTGATACTGTCTTTGTTTAGCACTGGAGGAAGATTGTCTGTATCGAGTCACTACAAGCTGACTACAAGCTGAGTATCAAACACCTCACATTTTATGGCTGTACTAGTGTCATTTATTGTTGAAATACAGCCATCTTATAGGTGAAATACCCTTAAACATGGCCTAAAACATCAATTCATCAATCCATAATTTCCTGTTACATTTTGTGTTTGTCTGGTATTTTGTTTATTCTTTGGTGCCAGAATGAAAATGAAAGGTTTATCAACTAGCTCAACTTGTTCCAATTAAGAGTTTGGAGACTTGCTATTTTTCTGATTTATTTTTAACTTTTGTTCTAATTCACTAATATTTTAATAATCCACAAATTATAATATTATATGTCATTCTGTTATATTATATGGCCTATGTGTATTATATGTTTAAAGCTGGTCTCTTGCTTAGATCAGAATAAGTTATATAGCACAGTGTATGCATTTCTTATCACAGATAAGTATTACAAAAGCGCCTAGGATTTCAGTTGTGCTGTATTTATGTTGGACAGCCTTGTTTCCTACCCTTTACTCGAGTCACTACAAGCTGTTTAATTTGTCTCCATCGCTTTTAACTCTCCTCCAAGACTTAACTCTAACCTGCAGTATTTGTGACTTTTTGAAAACTAACAAAAGAAAAGGGAGTTGAGGATTTCCCAATATATTTAGTCCACCATATACACATGTTTTTCAAAAAACCTTTACTCTTTCAAGTGTACAGCTATAATACATAAAAGGGACAATACTTCTACCCATTGGCCTGGCACATGATCACCTAGGGATGAAATGGGATTTAATGTTTAAATATCAATGATTGGAAAATCTAGTTGACCAGCTAATTTAGGTGTTTTCTTTTATTGGTTTGCTGCAATTGAAAGAGTTCCTTAAGTATTAGAGATTTAATCATACAAGTATGTTTATTTGATTTTATTTAATAAATGTTAGACCAAAAAAATAAAAAATACTGCTCAAAAGTGACCTCCTTAAAAACATCTTGTCGTCACTGAGCAAATCAAACTGTACAATCTAGAAGATGATGGCACTGAGCCAATCAAACTATACGTTTTAGAAGAGGAGCAAAAGAGTCAACCAAAGGATCCCTCCTGAGAAGAACTGTGACAGTGTCAAGAGTGTTTGACAGATTGTTGGCCAACTAGACATAAATAGTTTTCTTAAATGACATACACAAGACACGGATTTGAAGCATATCATCAGCAGCTTTAGGGAAATTAGCTCCTAGGTAGCTTGTATAGTTGAAGTTTAATTTTTTATTTTGAACTGGTTATTTCTTTCTTTGGTAAATTTGTCCGAGCATACACTTTTTGTATTGTATTTAAATAAATGTCACTTTTACCTATATTATTATTATCATTGTAGATTTTCGCCAGTTCCCTAAAGGAATAGTTAGGATTAAACTATTACTTTTGTTAATACTTCAATGTTCATAATAAACATATTAAATCAGAAAAATAGTGCACAGCATATCGGGGGCCTTCTCATTAAAGAAAGGAAAATTTGATTTATTAGGGTCGCTTTCTATCTCTTAATACTTTGGTTGGTGGTTGAAAAATTTAAAACACCCAAGGGAGATAATTGACATCAAACATCTCAGAGGGGAGACAACTCATTTATTTGCTATACCCCCTTTTTTTTTTTATTTCCAAGGCGCCATGTAATGAGTCAAAGGCTATTTGAAGTTTCCCGTTGGGAGGGATACTGTATAGCCAATATTTGTAAAGTATTTTAATTGGTTTAAAGTTATTTCAATTTGTTCACTAGGTTGTTAATATTTATTAGTTTTCATTGTTTTTCTTTTTTTAGGCCCAGGATTTGCAGAAAGAACTTACCAGGAACCGTCAAACAGAATACAGATTTAGAGCATTCACTGCCGATCTCTTATAACACAGGGAGTTATGTAGTTATGAATATTAGGTATCAATCAAATGCTGATCTCTTCTCTTCACACAGTTATGAAGTCATAATGGAAAAAAGCATAGGGTCAATGATTCCTGCGGGCCAGTCGGCAAAATTTCGTGACTAGGTCTGATGAAACTAAGAAAGAGTTCGACCAGTCCACTAATCTGAAATGTTTGTATTGAGTGAAAATAACTGTCCAACATCGCCAACCATTCTGACTTAATTAAAGTAATGAATCCTTGATTTAGCATGCTTACTTTTATTGTATGTAGCATTTGATTAAACCTTTGAAAATGTGGGAAAAAAAGCTAGCATACTACTTTGTCTAGGATATCTGTAGATTTAATCATTTTCACTGAAAAACTGCTTTGTGTAATTGGCAACTGAGCTGAAAGATATTTAAATTTCGAAACCCTGGTGATAGTGATAATCATTCTGCCTATGGTTCATTTGATCATAATTAAAGAGATCATCCCCCCCAATCATAGGTATAATGACATTTCATCAACATGGTGTAGTTTTAACTAATGACCCATACTTTGCACTTTAAATGAAATAATAATAAGCTTTTATATCAGACCCATTTTGTGATTCCATCATTCCAGACAAACATTATTTATCATTTAATGAGTATTCAATCAAAATTTACCACATTGAATCACCAGTTTGTTGTAAAGCAGGCCTGGTCAGCCACAGATATCTCCTCTTACCATGCCTCAACTGTGCACATTTTAACTGCATTTGTATTGAATGTATATTTTAAGCTAAATAATGCAAAATTATTGTCTCAAAGAGACAATTAATATGTTTAACTAAAGATAATTTATGTCTACAATCTTGTTTATGTTTTTACATTTGTTTGTAAATTTTTATATCCAATACCGACCAGCATTACTTGTGTTTGCCTTGTGGAAAGTGTTTTGTTTTCCTTTGCCTTGTGGAAAGTGTTCTATTTTCCTTTGCCTTGTGAAAATTGTTTTATTTTATATTACCCTTCATCAGTTTGTCTTGAAGGAAAACATATTTTCCAATATTTTTACAGCATTATTTTTTGTTGCCTTGTTTAGAATTTTCTGATAATTTTAAAGCATTTTTGTTTATTTTATATTACCCTTCATCAGTTTGTCTTGAAGGAAAACATATTTACCAATAGTTTTTGTTGCCTTGTTTAAAAGTTGATTCATTTCAGTCATTATTGTTTTGTCTCCTTTATAAACTTTCATGGGAGAAATTTGTTTTGTAAAAAATTATTTCCTATTCTATATCTTTAAGATTCTGTTCTCCGAACATCAACTGTTCATAGAAAATTCCAGGATTCTGGTGGTTTTATTCTCAAATAATCTTATCTATTTACATCTCAATATTTGATCTGTATATACTGGTTAAAATTGTTTTCAGAGGTATATCTCTGATGTGTTGCCCATATGAGGAGTCATTACTGCCAGTTGACAAGTATTTGTCTGCTATTGGAGGGTCAAATTTTTACGTTGAACAGCCAATTTTTTTCTTTTCGTAGGTTATCAATTCACAACTCAAAAATTTTGGTTTACCTTTCAGCAAGGTTCCCAGATCTTTTCATTCTATGTTTGTCATCAAAAACTACACCCATTCCTTGTGAATGGATATCAAACTCGCTTATCAAGTGGTGCTAGATTTAGTATACATGTGTCAGTATTATTTCTTCTGCAGCAAGTAGATTTGTTTCAAATCAAACAAATATTTCATGTAACTTCTTGTGAATATTGAATTGGAAAAAAAATGTACATTGTCAGTCAGTATTAATAAGGAGAAATCGAGGAAAATAGGGTAATGTATACAGTTGTAAATAAAAGTTGTATCATTTTAGCTCAACTTGTGTTTTGTCATGTGTATATCTGGGACAGCACGTCGCATTATTGCTTTACATAAAGACAGAAATACTTTTTTCAATGGCAAACCATTTTTGTATCAAGGTATGCTTTATATCATTCCCGATAACCCTGTGTGTTAATAGGACTGCATGTTGTGAGGAGACCCAGTTTATGTTTATGAAGTATCAGACAAAAAATAGTCAGTGTTTTGATAAAACACAAGGGTAGGAGGTTACATGCTGAAATACGTTTTGAGCAAACCAGCCAAAATTTATTACTCCAGGATAAATGGTTTGATTGGTGGTTAACGTCGTACTCAAGGGTATTTCAATTATATGATGACGGATTGTCCACTTCACACTGCCTTATTCCGAGAGGAAACCTCTTAAAAAAAAAACATGTGACATGCTCATATACCTGATGGTTGACAGGCAGACTTGATCCCCCTGAACAGTAAATCAAAGCAGGTTCAGTTTAGGAAGCGCACTAGCTTCCACTGAGCCATGCCGCGGGCCCAGGATATTAAACGGAGAAGAAATCTTAAAAGGGAATGATTTTTATTAATTTTTTAGAACAGTTGAAGGTAAACTAAAAAACCCAGACATTTCAACGGACTGGAAACCTCTCAAATTCAAGGAGGTGAAAATGTAAATTTTAACAGCTGTTTATACTAATAAATCTTGTGATGTAGGTCTTTGCAATGGGTTGAGATTATGGGAGGTCACACTAGAAATTTAATTTAACATTTTGAGAAGAGCTGGAATATTTAGGTGATTGGTTAAAATTTTACTAAGGATGGTGTTGATAGTCAATGTGACAATCATCATGGCTATGGTGAGCTTCGTAGAGTAGTAAAACGGAAAACCAGTATTTGTTTCTAGTCAAATTGAACCAAAATTGACTGTTCTGTTAAAATATACTCACTCATAAATTTCTAAATGTTTTCTTGAAACTTAATACAAGAGATATTATTATTAGAGGTAAATACATTGTCAAAGACATCATGACACACAGCAACTCCGACATGCACAAGCATGCAGTTTGTGCGATTATATATCAAGGATAAAGCATGTTTCCTTGTGTTCCTAGTCACTTGACCTTAGGAGACATGTGCAATTGAGCCCACGTTAGCACAGTAGAGTGACATCTCGGGAAAACAATTTCTTACAGTAAATTATCTGTTGATTTGCAACGCCACGACTGTCAAACATTCAACGTGAACGTGCCGTTGGCATGGTGAATACAGGAACGTCGGTCACCGACGTTGTCAGGGTTATGGGATGTAGTCGACAAATAGTCTTACATCATTTGCGTAAGCGATTTCTCACTGCAATGTCCACTAGGAATGAATTGTTTAGAGGTCGTGTGACGGCCCCAACCATACGTAATTGCCTGCGCACTGCTGGTCTCCATGCACGCCGGTCATATCATGGACCAATTTTAACCCAGTTACACCGACTCATAGGCTTCTCTGGGCACAACGACATCTGAGATGGACTCAGCGTGATTGGAATAGGGTCGTTTTTAGTGACGAATCCATATTCACTTTGCACTTCGCTGATGGGAGAGTTTGGAGGAGACGCGGTGAACGGAACGCCCAGTGTTGTGTGCAGGAAGTGGACCGTTTCGGGGGCGGTAGTGTTATAATTTGGGGTGCTAATGGTCCTGCCCATTCCCGACTGATGGTCGTTAAAGAAAACCTAACTGCTGCAAGATACAGAGATCAAGTGCTCATTCCAGAGCTTTTGCCATTCATGGCAGCTCATGGCCCAGGTATGACATTCCAACACAATAATGCCTTATACGGTCAAATTAATGCGGGATTTTCTTAGGAAGGCCTGCATCAATGTCATGGAGTGACTCTCAAGGTCTCCAGATTTCACCCCATAGAAGATGTATGGGATGTGTTTGGCAGAAGACTCCGTCAAGTAAGGATTTGCAGGAACTTGGTGACGTGTTGGTTCAATTATGGCAACGTAAGTTGTAACTTACCATTTTTACTCTCTTACATTTACGTAGCATTTCCGGTAAAACTGGTTACATTATGAACATGATTTTTATGGTACACCGTCCTTAATGGGTACATAATGGAATTTAATCGTTATTTAAAACCACTTTTCTTGTATATTCAACTTATCGACATCCAAACGATTGTGAAGTTTCTTTTTTGACTGAGTTTATATCGGTTCTAATTTGGAGGCATTGTTGGCCTGACTAAAGAGTACAATACTGCGCTTTCTGATAGAACAATGTTACCGAAATCTAGACAAAAGATTGCAACATTTGGTAAAAACTATTATTAAAATGGTGTTTATTACATGTTTACCTGCCGAAGTCTAAAAGCTGGAATTTTAAAGGGTAGCAATTTCAAATCGAAATAATAAACCCCAACAAAATTGCGAGGATCCAGTTGCCGCCTAGGTCCCCGGAAGCTCTGAAGATGGGGGAAATCGCAGTGGCAATATAAGCTCATTTAGGAAACATATTTTGGTAAAATCAATGTTTTATTATCTATTTTTTATACACAAGCAAGATATTTGCTGGGGTATCTTGAAAAGGATGCAGCCCGGCCATCTGCCCGTTTCAACTCTATTATACCTCCTGCCATATTCCGAGCTCAATCTCCAAAAGTACTCAATGTATCGAGCTGAAATATATTTTATTTAACAGCTGAAAAATTGGTCAGCTGTTTATATAACATCCTTAGAAGTTTGTCTGTCCAACTGTCCGTCTTTTTCCATCCCTCTTCCTCTTGTCTTATTGCGAGTGTTACCCTTCTATATCCGGTATACTGAAAATATAGGAGAAATCTGATCAGGAATTTTGCGACACAACGTTTAATT
>JARFOD010008346.1:0-11505 GCA_031763545.1 Mopalia muscosa | reverse complement strand
GTTTCGGTTTATTGATCAAACCATCATCAGGAGTAATTTTAACTAGAGACATAGGTATATATATGCAAACAGGTGAATATGTTAAACTCCTCAGTGGTAGTCATAATAAATTTCCCGTTTCGAGGTACTCTCACAGGTTCGATAACGATTTTCGATAAAGTGTACAAAAGCCGAATCTGCTGGGGACAGAAATCGATGGAGGTTTCTATCCGGTTTTTCTCAATGGCCAATATTATGATATAGCTGGTTGCCGTGTTAATCGCCTGTGTGGTCTTTAAGAGGTATCCTCCCGGTGTTTAAATGTAATTTAGTAGAACAGTGTAAAAAGTGGACTATCCGTTGTTGTGTAAGTGGTAATTGAAATACCCTTTATAACCCAAATTATCCCCGTTCTGCCGCAGTTACACATCAGCGAAATATTCTTGAGTACAACACTACACGACAATCAGGTACACAAATGAATGGGAACTGCAGATCAATGTACGTTTGAATGCAATCGCCCCGACATGCATACAGTCTGCCAGCGTCAGGGACTATGGAAAATCTTAAACTCTGCCATAATATATAAAAATTGCACTGAAAAACAGTATCCAATAAGGGCACTTACAGTCTAAGTTCAATTCTAAGAAATATATTAACGAAAAGTGCCGTTGGCGGATTTCCGCATTACAGACAAAACCATGCTATTCATATGTAAAACATCTGATTTGTTTCTTAATTGTTTTCTTAATGCAATAATCTTTCCGTGTCATCCTACTATTGGAAAGGCAACTCTCGGCCCGCTTTTACTTTTAGTTACATTTCACAACATATCAAATGATTTAAATATTTGCTGCATTTCTCAAGATCAGTACTTTGCTGTTTTCTAACATCATTATGAATTGATATGGCAAACATTTATCACATATGTTTACAACCTAGCACTTAAGATGGAAATTCATGTATTATTTGATGCACCAGTAGAAGGCCAGGTGGCCGGCATTTACTGCTGGCGATTCAGTGCCTAACTCTGAGGGTTGTGGGTTCAATTCTCGGACCGGTTTTATTGCGCAAAATTTTCGGAACTAGAATCTGTTCAAACTAAGAAAGTTTTATCCCAAAATAACGAAAATACTGTTAATCATCACTTTCTAAAAGACACAAAAATAATCACCCGCGTTTCATGTGTTGAAGTGGTTCCAGGCACAATGCAAGTAACATAATAATCCGTTGTCAGATTCACTGTAGTGAGGATAAGCGGTCCAGGTGTTAGTCATTTAGCAAAGGAATAGACTGTTTAAGTATTAAATTCTTACAGATTAATTAAGGTAATGTTCTTAAGTGTATTAGAAATTACGGGACTTGTGCTGACCAAGCGTGTGTGTGGGACGTTCAAAATACATCTGGTGACAGTTTTAAAAAGATCGCTGAAACAAGGATATTTATTCCAAAAAAGTCATAGGATTATTGAAAATAATTATACATCAGTTAGTGTGAACATATTTGACTGTAGTGTAGGTTTTCAAGCGAAATACCGAATTTTTCATGAATAAGACCAAGAAGTTTGTATGATTCAACCATCGGACAGTGAGGTCAACAGCCTCGTCTTCTTTTACAGCCTGCCGTCGACGCACATACATGTATATTCTTCCTAATGGAATGTACTGAACTAAGTGACTGATGGTAAGATAACGCCTTGAAAAACCTGTCAAACTCAACCTCTCACCACTATTATACTCCAGAGACCTAGTGTTTTGCTAGTATCCTCTTAATAACACTAGCATATGGAATTGCCAGGAAGCCGTTAGCAGCCCGACCAGTTCTCACTAATAATGGAGTAAAATGCAGCACAGCTAATGACAACCCTTAGCGTTCGTGAAAACATCTACTGTTCAAATTTTACAAATCTCATGGTACAAATGCAATATAATTAGTTTAGATTTTGGTATGAGAAATGCACGAGAAAGAGAATTCGCATGGCATATACCCATGGCGTACGGTAAAGAACTGGTGTCCTTCGGGACTTCTCTGCTCATTAAAGCTTTCAATCTGGCCGTCAACGCGTTTAGTGTTGCAGTTCCATCCAGAACAGAATTAATCACAGTAATGTTTGGGTAGCCGTACGAGATTCAAAAGAGTAAAATATAGAAAGCGACAATGCTAGAAAAACATGGCTTACCTTCAGTAATTAATATTAAAATTTAAGCAGCAGGTTACATGTACAGCTGGAGATATGCATCCATATTACTTTATCTCAGAAATATATCTTGGGAAAAGGGCAGATATAATTGAAGGACAGAATAGTACATTCATGTCGTTTCCGTTCCTCAGTGCCATATGAACACTATTTTATTTAAATTTTAACCTTCGAAACGAATACTGGGGAAATTGTTGATCTTTTCGTATAACCTAGACAGGCAATGCACATCTGTATTTGTTTCATCATGACAGTAGCACGATAATTACAAATACTATTTGGTGCCATTTTAAAACTGGATATAAAGAACATTTTGACTATGTTTGTCGAACACTCTCTAATAGTTTTGACAAATTCAAGTCCAGACAAATTTGCAGAGCTCCGAACTAGCTACTGCCCTTTAAGAAATTTGATCGACTGTGGTCCAGGTCACCCTCTTTTGGTGCTGGCGATTTGTAACCGACCCAAGACAATCGGGGTTCAACTCCGTTCTGGTTTCATCTCCTGACAAGTACTTAATTAAAATCTGCTGAGCTTTGAACGGTAAATCCCAAAGTTGTTGTTTATAGGAAACTTGGGAAGCACAATTATATATCTGGAACAAAGTAATATTTCCTGGTAAATCAACCTTCACCTGCTTGTCCTTCTATTGTTTTCGATGAAAACCGAGGGAAACTAGATATTGGTAAGGTAAATGTTTTTAGTTTAATGCAATAAGACATTGCTAGTTATTTAACATGTTTGGTTTATCAGAAAAAAACGGAATAATGCAATTTCCAAAAAAGAATAGTATATTACAATAATTTGAAAGTGTCTGCGTTGTACCCTAACTTAATCAATAAAATCTGAATGTAAACCTAAGACATTAGCATTTTTCTTTACAATTCAAATAAATGTTTCTTAATTTATCCGGATTCTAATCTTTACAAAATAGAAAAAAATAAACTTATACCCTCTTGGGAGATATTCAAGTGCAAATAGCATTCACGACGTACCGAAGAAACAACCGCCTAAATAGCTGAAATCATTTGATTCCCAATTACCTTGCAATACATGAAGAATATTGGCGAAAGCTATATAAATGAAATATATAACAAAAAAAATGTAAAGGGACAAACTTATTATGTTGCAATTATGAATGTTTTAGCCTGCATCCGAAAACAAATTCCGTAAGCATTTGTCACGAAAAGATGTTACCGTTTTAAAAACAGTCTAGATAGCCGTAAAGCTCCAAAGAGAACAATCCAATATGATGTCCTTGGTAATAATTACCCATCTGTTTGTAGCCGTAGGATACCATATATGTTATTATCGTTACACATAAAAACGCCAGCAGATACGGTGTGTTTATATACTGTGTCCCCTAGACGAGGTCATTATCTCGGTGTTTGGTTCCGCCGGGCACTTGGCGTCTTCTTTCGTAGGGTTTCTGATAACCAGGGCGATGGAAGCAATATCGATATTTGACTAATGGGATATACAGAAATATGTGACAGATGGTAACGCCTTTATAGTGCCGTCAGCCGTAGGATCTTATCATTCATGTTCTCTAGAGTGAAACAATTGTCCCGCCAGAGTCATCCAACATTAAAGAAGACTATCGTTTAGTACAACCCAAGGACATTTTACGTGATGAACGAGTTATTTATAAGCAGATGCACAAAGGGACACTACTACTACACAGCTGATAAAAGGGGTTATTTCTTCGATGATGAAGGTCAGATTCGTTGTTTTGCGACATACATAGTGAATTATGTATCAGGATGAAATTTGAATTGATAATGTCTCCGACACATTGGCTATTTGTATGCCTATTTCCACGTTATATTTTACAGTTTTATCTTGGCAAGATTCCATTATTTGAATGTAGGAAAATCAGCTGGTCATGATCTTACTGGATCCGAAATAGTGAAATCCGAGTTTACAAATCTGAAGAAAGAAAGAAAGAATGGCGGGCGACAAAAGGAATATTATTAATATTAGATTAGAAATCTACAGGCATCACTGGGGTAATATATTGATGAATCTGGTTCACGCGACCACATTAAGATATATATCGGTAAAAAATTAATAGACAGAATAGAACATGTATGTCGCATTGTCAACAACAGGAATACTGTGGTACAGTGATTCAATTTTAGATAATCCATACGAACGCGTTACTGCAACTAGACTACATTGGTTGTATATCAGTCTGTTTGCATGAACATATACGTAGTTTACTTTCTACACAAAGGCGGGCGAGAGCACACCTTTATTTTTATGGGAAAATTAACATTTTTCAAAATTGACGAAGACCAATCTGGTATTCCTTAAGCGGTATGGTAAAAAACAATCCCGTTTTTTTACCAATGCTAATAAGTTCAGACAGTCTCATCTAACATAGCGTAAGAACACATTTTCAATAACAACATGCCGTTGTACATATTGTAACAGTGTGCCTTTGCCAGAACCGCGTCTTTGTCCGACTCAACATAACCTAGAGGTCACCATATATCCGTGTAAACAGTTGAAATATTGTACTGTCCTTTATCCCACCAGATCTTTCACAGAAAAAACCCAACTATAATTGATCAGCCATATTTTCCACTGTTACCAACAAATTACACCTTGTTTAGTTGAGATGAGTTATACATTGACTTCTACAATACTATACAAATGGTCTTTGTTTCGCCGTAATTGGATATAAGCAGCCCTGTAGCTAAGGAAAGTTTGTTTGCAGAGTAGCAATGCTGCCTTACTGATCACAGTAGAAAGATAAACTTTCCAACTTGATTTAAACAATTCACATATTATTGCTGGAATACACGGCAATCATACAAGTGAAATAGCCTTGAGAGGGAATTAAAATGTTTATCAATTAACCCCTAATGATTAAACCATGCATTCAGTCATCCTAACCAAAGTGGCATCCGTATAATATGTATGTATGTAAACGCACTTTTTCCATTTTAAATAAAAGCCTTTAGCTTAATATTATTTCAACTGGGTAAAATAAATTATGGAGATATTTGTTAATAGTAAATCTACTTTTCAATGCATGCATACCATAAAATGTAGTCTTGTACAATACAAGCCATAATATAAACCCAAATGCCCAAACATACGAACAGTCAAGCAAAGTAAGATAGATGTTAATCGTAAATCTGAAATTTTCTTTTCATAATCTTGTCCTATTGATAGTCATTAACAAAGGTGTGAACAAAATCTGTGAAGACGACGTCACTCAAATTTCGGAGTTAAAACTGCCATTTAAAGACATTTTTTTCATCATTCTCCGTGGTCCGTCCGTCCGTCCCATAACAATTCTTGTTATCACTATATCTCAAAAACTCCTGGTCGAATCACACTAATATTTTATTCAAAACTTCCCTACATGGTCTAGTTTTGCAGGTAACATTTTGGTTCCTGTCAGTCTGTTCGTCTTTAATTGAGTCATTTGCCCGTAATTTACACATTTTTGTTATTGGATTTAGCTTCCTCATACGGTGGAGCTGTGCTGATCTCATTTTGGTTTTGATATATTTATTCATTCTTTTGTTATCCATTTGTCTGTCTTCTTCAGTTCTGTGCATATTGCTATTTCTTGTAATCACTTTATCTCAGGAACCGCGGCTCCGACCACTTTCATGCTTTGTTAACAGCTTCCTTTCATGGTCTTATGTTTGCAGGTTTTGGTTTTGATCCATGTAATGTCTGTCTAACTTTTTAATATACCTAGTAAACACAACTCTTCCTATACTGGCTTAGGCACAAGACGGAAAATCAAATCGTGAATCTGTCCCCTCTTAGACTTTTCTCTTCAAACTATCTTAACAGTGTGGGCGTCAAGATCCATTCATGGATCTCTTGTTTTGTTAATGATTGTCTCACTCATGGTTAAATTAAATCCATTATTATTACAATAGCTGTATAAACCTGTAATGTTTGTGTCTCATGAATTGCTGACACTTTTCATTTACTGTTCTCAGCTGAAGAAAAAGGATGAACAGTTAACATCAGCTTTAGAGGAAAAAGTTGAATTAACACAACGATGTCATGAACTTGATAGACAGGTATGTACTTGTTTACAGATATAACACTGGCACAGGGATCTTGATCAATCCTCATCATGTAATATCAACATACTCTATAAACTCTGAGAGGGACTCATTACCAATGGATCTTTATCTCAAGTTGTTATGAGTAATCAACACACTTAAAGGGACATTGCAGTAACTAAGTACATTATATAGATATTAACCTGTTAGGTATTTTACATTCGTAAGTACTTGTGTATGTCTTGAAGAAAATTTCATATTATACACATGTATACAAAGAAAACAGAATTAAGGCAATCTGCCCACCGTTACGGTATTTAGGAGCATTTTACCCATCTGGTGCTGGTTGCTCAAAGCACTATTAAATTTAATCCTCTATTAGATGACGTCGTGCCATGTTGTAGGTCTATCTCTAACCTGGTATTAACCGCCCCCTGACCATCTGCTCACATGTTCATGAACACACTAGCTTGGAAACAACTTCACCAATTAATTTACAATTTGGTATGTAGCTTCCTTCATTTAAGACAATTGATGGAACTGCATTTCACCTAATTCAGCTAAACAAAAAAGCTGTAATTGCGTTATTGTTCAGTATTTATTAACTGAACTATGTTAATTTGTTAACATAAAAAGTAGAAAATAAAGTCTTGAATTTAAATCAAACTTAGCATGTTGCATAGTCTCCATCCTTTAAGACAATGGATGAGATTGAATTTCAACATGTTACATAAAACAAAATGGCTGCAATTGCATACTTTTACAATATTCACAACATACAAATTTGAGAACAATTTCTTGGCTTGAAACTTGTACACTGTTGCTTCATCCAAGCATTGAATGGGATTGATATCAATCATTGTATAATTTTACAATATTGACTAACAAATGGACCGATATCCTTGTGATTTGGAAGGTATCTTTCTCCTATTTTATACAAAGGATCGTATTGCATGATAATTTGAGAACAAATTTACCAATAAACTTGGAATTTGTAGTGTAGATGCCTCTCTTTAAGATGACGAATTGGTGTGGACATCACTAGATTCCGTCAAAGAAAATGGCCACCATTGCATAATTTTACATGTCTTTATGTGTTGTGAATAAAAGACTTGAAGGTAAAAAACTGTTGTAAAACTAAGTTAGATAGGTGATTTCACTGGATTATGAACATATTTTTTGCAAAATAAGTGTTAAGCAGTAGACCTGCTCAATTGGTTGTTTTCACATATTGAAAGGAATGAAACGGCAGACTTCCAAACAACCATTGCCTGTAGCATTAGACATTCTTTTGTCATGCTCACAGTCATAAGAGTCCTGGCAATGTGGCCACACATTAATCTTGTTTCTTTGTTAATTAAAGGTGGCTGCATTATTAGAAGAGAAGAGTAATCTAGGTACAGAGATGGAGACATTACAGGAACGATTCAATCAAACTGAAACATTAGATGATCCCAGGTAAGCTCTTCTCTTCATACCAAATATACTTTCTGAACTGAACGTGCTTCGATTTAACATTCACGGGTTCGAGTCCACCTTTCGACCATCAGGTATATGAGCAAGTCACATGTTCTGGCTCTGGCAATTGTGGAGTGGTTTTTCGGAGGTTTCCTCATGGTTTTCCACCGTTATAAGGCTGTGTACAGTGTGAAGTGGACAATCCGTCATCATATAAGTGAAATACCCTTGAGTACGACGTTAAACACCAATCAAACAAACCAATTGTGTTTTACAGCGACATCGCATTTAGTCCCAAATGATGTGTCCTAATGCGCCACTTCTGCACGTGTGTGTTATTTTGTTTGTGCTATCTAACATGTGTAGAAGTCTTCGTCTTAGCCTAGTTATTGATAGATATCGACACATTCAGAAAAGGTAACTTAATACTGACTTAAATCGTATATATTAACTTTAAATTATTAAACACAGGGGTTTTAAACCATAACGTACCGATCGATATTATCTGTCTTATCAATTGGCTTAAATAGGGTTGAGTGGTTCTGTTGATGGTTGGTAATTTCCATTCTTTTTTGGCCTAAATCACTAGTCCCATGAATCGTTATGTCTGCAGGCCCTAAGTACCACGGTATTTCAAATTCTATTAAGCAAATATGAACATTGAATAAATAGCCCTCTGTACCTTTTCTGCCGTCCCAGCCATCTTCTCCGACCGTATTACCATACCAGAGACGTCATTTCCGGGCTGGTTCCAGACCGTCAAGAAAACTGTGACACCATTTGCATCAGGAACCTATTGAACAGATATCAGATCAATCAATATCAGGTGAATATACGAAAATTCAAAGCATGTATATCGTTTATATAAACCATGGTGCGGACTTTGTGTTATTGGTGAATAGAATGATTAGAATGATTCCTCGTCTTATATATTTTATCTGTGGATTAAGTTGTCAGCCGTGTCGTCTTGCACGTCATTGGGAAGTTGTCAGCTGTGTCGTCTTGCACGTCATCGGAAAGTTGTCAGCTGTGTCGTCTTGCACGTCATTGGAAAGTTGTCAGCTGACCGATGCGTGTCTTTCTATTTCCATTGCGAGACTTGCGACAGGGCTCTCATGTGGAGCTTACAACACACCAAACCACTGTATGTATACTATTCTCAATAGTGAGCTTTACAACGACGAGTAAGCTCCAATTAACAATGCACATGGTTATTCCATATTTCGGTTTGTTTTAAAATAATTTTCAAGACAAAACCGAAATACACTTTTTCTTTACAACTGGTGTTCCATGGCGGTCACCCATTACTTAAACTGCCGAGCGATTTAAATTAAACACGTACATCTATTAGAAATTGACCAGTCTCTAACCATTAACTGTAACCAAAATATCTATAAATGTCGCGCAAGAAATTTAAATTTACATATATGAGAAAATTTGACAAGCGTAGAAAATAATTCAATCTATGTTGAAAGAGTGTGACATTGTTTGAATAAATTTTGACGTGTTAAATGCTGTAAAGATATGCATATTATAGTATTAAAATAAAATACAAATGTAGTGAATATACTTACTCCGAATGCTTCTTTTTGTATTTGACCAGCTTCAATATTTCTCCAAATGGCAGCCAGTTCTTCTTCGTCAAGCATACCTCTACATACGGAAATAGAGAAATAAGCTCAATAAGCTCTCATTGTTTGCCACTTGACTTCCGGGTACCTCTTCAACGTCTGTCGCTAAAGTTTGACTATTTCGATCATAACTATATTTTGTCTTGCAGTCGGATGTAGTTGTAGGACTAAAGGAGAGAATCGCCATCATTTTAACTTCCCTATTATACTAAAACACGAAAGTGTCTAGGAGGTACCCGGGAAAGGAGGAAAATACGTGAAATATCACAGATAACAACACCTGACTTACAGGCCCTAATCACATTACGATTATTTTGAGGTTAACACTGTCATTGAGTCAAGTGAACATTGTGTATAGACTTTGTGACTGTCTGATAACACTAATGACCCATGGCGCTCAAAGATCCTTCCTCAGTACAGTGGATTATCTCCTCACACAATTCACATTAATCACATATATTCTGTACGTGTTTACAGAAATAAACAATCTATCGAGAAGTTACTAGCAACGACCCAATGAAATTCTGCCATCAAATGTCTCTGCTTGCATTATTATTATTCCCAGAATGAAATTGCGCAACAACAAAAAAACAATTTGTTTCATGAACAAATAATGAAATGTAGACGGTAATGTTTTCTACCGATGTTTCTATTAGAATATCGTGGTAGTGCGCAAGAAATGAATTTGGAATCTGTGATGCACTTTTCCAATTAAAGGGAATACCGGGTTATTCTGGTAGAAGTGAAAATACATTTATCTAAATTGACTCAGCAAAACCAATCATAGCCATTGTAAACAAGTTTGTGCAGAACCAACTCAAATCTCGGATACGATCTATCTGTCTGAAACTCGGAACACCAGTGACCATAAGGCGTCACTCGAGTTTGTGAACAAACTCCGAGCAGATCTGATTTGATGAGAGTTCCTGGTAACTCCTGGTAGTCCAGCTAGTTTCATGCGGGTTTCCTCAACCCTCACCGCACACAGAGTGACTAAGTATCAGGGACACATTCAACTGTTTGCTAATAAATACAAACCTTATTATCAAGTAGCCATTCTTATCGAAACCTTTTTTCAGTTCTTCGTCTATGATGAACGAATCGGGTTGAAACTTATAATCTGAAAAAATAGAGAAAGAGCCCATTAAGATCTTCATTTGACCATACACCTAATCCATTCATAAGAATGGTATCCCTTTATAAAGGAAATAAAAACATGCAGGCAAAGGTTTGGTGTCCATTTGGTGAAATATTTGACTAAAAAACTTTCATTTACCGTTCAAACTGCTAAGTTCAATTGAACATATGGATTGGACGAAAAAGAGGTCGTCATATTGTCCGTCAGTCTATCTATCACTCCGTCTGTACGAACCCTCTTTGACTATTAACCAAAATCTTGTCAGATGCTTATAAAACCTGGTAGGATTATCCCTTATGACAACACGAACCATGAGATTGCATTTGGCCTATTGCCTTCATAGAGGTTGTGCCAACTGGTGGTAAACTATAAATGTTATGACCTGCAGGTGCCTTCAAAACTTCTCATCCGTTTTAGCTTGTTGCAAATATACATGTAGGTGAATAATGTTTAAAAGTATTTCTCTGCTCAACCGTCCTTTGGTCAGTTCGTCTAGGTGCCTGTAGATCCAAGTCCGGTCATGATAGGGAAAACTGCTAGGATACTAATAAAATCTTGCCGGATTTTTTTATGTTACAAGTTTTCGCTTGGGATTATTTGTGCTGTCGAAATGTGGTTTCCAGAACTACTACTCACAATAGTCTTAAAGATCGACTAAAACTATAATCAGTAAAAAAAAGTCACACTTATAAATTTCTAAATATTTTCTTGAAACTTAATACGAGAGATAGTATTATTATTAGAGGTAAATGCGTTGTCAAAGACATCATGACACACAACAACTCCGACGTACACAAGCAGGCAGTTCATCAAGGATAAAGCACGTTTCCTTGTGTTCCTAGTCATGTGACATTATGAGACACGTGCAAATGAGCCCACGTTAGCACAGTAGATTGACATACCGGGAAAACAAGTTCTTACAATAAATAATCCGTTGATTTGCAAAGCCACGACTGTCAAACATTCAATGTGAACGTGCCATTTGGCATGCTGAATACACTAACGTCGGTCACTGACGTTGCCAGGGTTACGGGATGTAGTCGACCGACTATCCATGATCTT
>JARFOD010008345.1:0-25202 GCA_031763545.1 Mopalia muscosa | reverse complement strand
CACGACAGTAGTACCGTGGTAGATCTCCTGTCATAAATTAGATGATGATCATATTGCAAGCCATTGCAAGTCATTATAATACTTTGTGTAAGTTGTAGTATTTTAATAGATGGGCGATATAACTTAATTCCGAATATTTATTGTTGTATATCACATAATTACACACATTTGCCGTGCTTATGTAACATGATTCCGTACATTTTCTGTGTAACATTGCATTTTATCAATTTTGTGATAAAACGCAATTTTTTAGATTTGCTGTGTTTAAGACACGTGATTTTCTATGTAACGTGATTCACTAGATTTTCGATGTAACGTGATTCACTAGATTTTCGATGTAACGTACTTTGGCAGATTAACGAATTATCCTTTCGTATCTATATGTCTGATGTATCTCACTTCCAAACTGTTACATTGCATTCAACTGTGGTGTGATTGTGCAGATTTACAGAGTACAGCATTAATACAGATTTTAGTCCAAAGCCATAATATGGCAACAGAATAAAAAATATATATTTTTGTATCTTTGTGGTTAACCATTAGACGAGTGGATGTGTATGGGTGAAACTGTTATATATTTTATTACGGAGCTTATAACTGCACGGAATCACTTTGTTTCCCCCCTCTTCTCGCAATAAATGGCAGGTAAACACATAAATATACCCATTGTTCCTTTTGTCATCCACCTGGGGAAATAAGCATAATTTGCTTTGATCATTAAACTAACCCTTTTCTCTGTATAAATAAGACTGCTCGACTGTGTCATTTTTATGTACATTCGGGAAATACCTCTGAAGTGTAAAGTGGTATAACTTTATAGAACATATTTTCCTACCAATTATTGAAATCGATGCTATAACATTGGTTCTCTATGGAGCTGTTAGTCATCACACTGTTCGATGGCGGCCGCTCACACTGGGTTAGGTAACCTCTAGCCTTGAGGCAGATCTATACTGAAGGTGTTCAAAACGGCCAGACCCAATCAGTCCCATTGCAAAATTAACCCAGCACTTCTATACCCACTCAACAAACCAATAGATTGACACACATGTGCAACCAGCACTGAATATGAAAATATTATTTTTACTTACAACTTATATTCTAGTTTATTATAGCCTTACAGTGTTATTGAATTGTATAGACGTTTATTCTGTTAATAACTGGTAAGTTAATAATCTAGTATACCACCACGCATGCTTGTCCATGTGTGGACCATTCTCTTGTCCTGGGGATCTCATAGCTACGTGGCAGCATGAAGCCGATCTGTTTGTGATGTCATTGTGTCATGTCCTGTGACTGTCTTGTATTTGTCCTGTGTTGTTTTAGTTTGTTACCAATGGCGTCAATGCTGGTTTATTGCATGCATTGGACTGGACCGCCGGCAAGTGAAATAACCATTGCGTTAAGTATGGCGTTAAATCCTAATCAAACAAACATAAAAGCGCAGTCACGTGATTGCATTAACCAATCACAGGCTTTAATTCTTGACACTACTGCAGTATTTAACAATCTTATAATTTTTGTAAGTATACATGTATTTGAAACATTACCATTTATCTTAGTGAAAAGGGCAACCATTCGTTGAGGTGATTATTTAAATTGCTTGACACTGATACTCCGGGGTTCATCAATTAAAAGCACTTTAAAAACAGAGCCCGCTCTTGATAAGGCCACTTAACGTCTCATCTAGAATTAACATGTATATTTAAGATCTCAGCTGATAATATATTACAATGAAGTTGTCCATTTGAACAAATGAGAGTTTTTACAGACCCCGGGGGTAGGTTTTTCTACCGCCGGGTCCCTTAATTACTCGTCACCTCTCCAACCACTCTTAATCATAACCATCAGAGAATACATAAAACAAGTTTGTGTTTTTTTTTAATTTTTTTGTTTTTTTTAAGAAAGTAAGTTTTAAAGAGACTAAGAATTTCTTTAAAATAAAACAAAGAAAACGAGATTGTATAAATATAATAGGCGGTGTGAAATATCACTACTGTTTCATACGTTTTGTTTGGTGACAAAGGCCGATTGTTAATACCTTTGTCTTTATTATGATTAACTATCTAAATGTATAGTTTACATACGGTATCTCCATTTATATTATACACTGCGTGTCTATATTGCCGGGGGCAAACATTTATTAAATGATAACAGTTAAGTGTGTAGGCTTTATTTCTCAACTCAAAGTGGTATTTTATTTTTTCCAGTTATTTAGTTTTATTGTTTGTTTGTTGTTTATTTTTTTCTCCGCGACATTTTATAATTTCACATCGATCTGACATTGGTTTTTAATTCGACCATGTCACTTAAACGACTCTGACAATATTTGAACACAACAAAATAAACCCGTTTAATTTGCACGCTTGAGATGCCAGGAAGCCTACAATCAAGAGAATCATGTCAAAAAGAGCTTGAATCAAATCTGCCATATTTTGGAAAATTAAATTAAGTTAAGCCCTTTTTTTAATATTTGCTTTATGATGTCAGAATTATTTAATTAATAACATGAATTGTACTCGTCATAAGTAGCTCAATACATAAATTAGTGTCTATTTAAAGGCCTGAGCAGTCACCGTGCATACTGTGTATAAAATCAAAACCGAATTTCTTGCTGACAGTATGAAAAACATGTATACTTGGAGCAACCTATGGCATTAAAAATCCCGCTTTGGCATTCTAACACCCGCGCTGACATTCTAACACCCGCGTTGGCATTCTAACTCCCGCGCTGACATTCTAACACCCGCGTTGGCATTCTTACACCCTCGCTGACATTCTAATACCCGAGCAGAAACTTTAAGACCCGCGCTGGCAATCTAACACCCGTGCTGGTATTCTAACACTCGTGCTGAATATAAAAGCATGAATAGTTGCTTCAAACAACTACATGCCGAGATGTTTATATGTGCTTACATGCAGTTTTTATCTATCAAGTTTTCCTGTCTGGCGAGAAAACAGACAACAGCGAATAACAGACGAATTTATTATATACGTATGTCTACCGTGATAGAATTATTAATACTGTTGTTGCATATTGACGATAACATAATATAACTAACTAAGCTCTAATACCATACTGATAATTTTGTCAAAGCCATATGTATTACTTTCACTTTTAAGAAAAAGAAGAAAAAAACAGACCATGACCGATAAAACAAAAGATTTTATTAAATTAAATTAAAGTTTGGAGAAAAAACTATTTTAAGGAAGGCTAAACATTAGTTAAAACACTAATCCTTTTATTAAAATGACAGCAAAGGTTGGCAATAAAACTATTTTGAGAAAGACAAAGCATGGCTTATATCACAAATAGTTTTATCAAAAACAAAACAAACTTTAGATCACTTATTGCTTTATTAAAGTCAGAGCAAAGTTTGAAACACAACTATTTTTAGAAAACCAAAGCATAACATACAACAGAAATAATTTTTTTTACAATGAAAGCAAAGTTTGAAACTCAAACTTTTTTAGGAAGAAAAAACAGGGCATACAAAAAAATCTTTTTTTTTTAAGCCAAAGCAAAGTCTGGAAAACAAACTATTTTATTACATTCAAACCAAAGTTTGAAAGATAAATTATTTATAGTAAGACAAAACATAACTTATAAATAATTTTATTGTTAATTAAAACAAAATTTGGAACACAAGGACAAAACATGATTTACAACTGAAATCATTTTATTTAAGTCAAATTTGAAGTTTGGAAAACAATTCTTTTTTAAAGAAAAAACTCGACATACAACATAAATCATTTTTTTAAATACAAAGCAAAACAAGCCATAAATTATTGTGAGAAAGAGAAAACATGACTTAAAACACAAATCATTTCATTAAAATCAAAGCAAAGCTTGGACCACAAACGTTTTTAATATTCTAAGCTAGAAACATTAGTTTTACTAGAGGCTTTTAAACAAGACAACCAAAATCGACACTTTTACAATGAATGTATATGACGTGCAGTCTGCTACCGGCTACAACAATGTTTTCAAGAACCCCAGCACGGAGAAGTGCTAACGTACTGTTTTTATACATTGAAATGGCTACAATTTGACTGAAACCGAATCTAAACTGCGCCAGGATATTGTGCTGTAGAATATGCAAATCTAAAACAATCATACACCAAATGGGGTATATTTAACCTTAAAGAACAACCGTTGGGCTATTTAATCCTTAAAAAGTCAGCACAAAGCGGTTTGATCCTTAAAGAGCAAAAACAGAGATGTTTGACCCTTAAAGAGCAAACACAGACATACATTTGATCTTAAAGAGCAATCACAGACATACATTTGATCTTAAAGACCAATCACAGGGCTGTTTGATTCGTACAGAGCAGTCATAGAGCTGTTTGATCCTTACAAAGCAATCACAGAGCTATTTGATCCTTAAAGAGCAATCACAGAGCTATTTGATCCTTACAGAGCAATCACAGAGCTGTTTGATTCTTATAGAGCAATCACAGAGCTATTTGACCCTTACAGGGAAATCACAGAGCTGTTTGATCCTTACAAAGCAATTACAGAGCTATTTGATCCTTGCAAAGCAATCACATAGCTGTTTGATTCTTACAGAACAATTACAGAGCTATTTGACACTTACAGAGCAATCACAGAGCTGTTTGATCCTTACAAAGCAATTACAGAGCTATTTGATCCTTAAAGAGCAATCACAGAGCTGTTTGATACTAACAGAGCAATCACAGAGCTATTTGACATTTACAGAGCAATCACAGAGCTGTTTGATTCTTACAGAGCAATTACGGAGCTATTTGACTTTTACAGGGCAATCATAGAGCTATTTCACCCTTACAGAACAATCACAGAGCTGTTTGATCCTTACAAAGCAACCACAGAGCTGTTTGATCCTTACATAGCAATCACAGAGCTGTTTGATTCTTACAGAGCAATCACAGAGCTATTTCACCCTACCAGAACAATCACAGAGCTGTTGATCCTTACAAAGCAATTACAGAGCTATTTGACACTTACAGAGCAATCACAGAGCTATTTCACCCTTACAGAACAATCACAGAGCTGTTGATCCTTACAAAGCAATTACAGAGCTATTTGACCCTTACAGAACAATCACAGAGCGGTTGATCCTTACAAAGCAATTACAGAGCTATTTGATCCTTAAAGTGCAATCACAGAGCTATTTGACCCTTACAGAGCAATCACAGAGCTGTTTGATCCTTAAAAAGCAATTACTGAGCTATTTGATCCTTAAGATTAATAACAGTCCTCTCATTTATAACTTTTTTAATCTAAGAAAGTGTCATAGCGAAATAACAACAATATACTGTTAAATTCACATATTGCGTTGAAATGTCACTTATTGCCACACAAAGCCACGTGCTGCAACAAAACGTCACTTATTGTCAAACAACGTCACATACTGCAACAAAAAGTAACTTATTGCAACTTATTCACATTAGAAATTTACTATAAATATTAGTTGTAACATTATAACACAAGGTAACCATAAAACTATCAGAACGCATCAGGCTTGACTAAATTCCACACATTGCAAGTTAGTTGCTGATCGATTGATTAATTGATTGATTGATTGATTGATTTATTGATAAGAGCAAACACCCAATCGTTTACATTTTTACAGACGCACACAATCATATGCAGTTCGCAATAACTTAGGTATTGGGGGCGTGCTGTATGTAATCACTTAAAATGAACCTTTTGGCGATGTTATACGTTTAACCACAGGTAAAGGGCCTTGATTGTGATGTTTTAACCCAGGTATTAGACTTTTTGGGGTGATGATGCTGGTATAGTTTATTTCCGGTAATTTAAAAGATGTCTTAAAGCTACATTTATTTTAATTCAAACCACACTGCTTTGGCTATTAAATGCTATCTTCTATAACGTCCTTATCAACGTTGAATCTATTTTATGTGATTGTAATTTGTATAAATTAGAGCCAGTTTTTTATTTCTTTATGAGTGTGAATATTTGTGGTTGTAAAAGCTTTTAACTGAAATCATCAACAGGTATAATGTTATAAACCTTTTATAAGATTATTTAATGACCACTAGTGTGTTAACATCGCAGTCACATGCAATTCTGTTCTATGTCAATGAAGTCCTTATTACCGCAACTATATATTACTAGATTACTTTTTTCAAGATACTGTTTTAAACATTTATTCATTAATAAAATGTCAATCCGAGAAAAACATAAAAGTATGAACACTTTAACACACGTGCAAAGGAAAACATTATTTTTTGTTTGAACGAAAATGCATGTTTGGAGCAAAAGGTATTATTGATTTATATGTTTCAACTCAAAGTCTGCCACCTTCAAAAATAATACAGCCGTTTTTCTGGCAACACACCATGTAAAACCGGCGGACAACGATTGGAGATGAGTCTTGTTCGATAGTTCGATAATTTTGTATATTGTAGACATTAGATATGTTATGTAGACTCCGTTACTCAAATTACCTGTACTACATTGCTACGTTCCTGCATTTTATTTCGTTAACTAATTTTCATTTGTGTGGGGTGGGGAGCTTTAATTTTGTTCTTTTGTTAATTTTCACTGTCGTGACGTTTTGTTTTCTTTAATGTTTAATTTCTTGCATTTTTCAAGTGTGTGTTTATAATTATTATAATTCCTTCATTTCTATATGTTACTATAATAAGTGAAGATAAACGGATAGGTCAAACGAACAAATTGTCAAATGAAAAAAATTGTCAAATAAATGAAAAAGTAACTATTCTGCACTTTTCTGAATATCGCTACAAAACATTGTCCTCCTTCACATAGCCAAGCCGACAATAGGGCCTACCCTATATCATGGAGATTAGACGGCGGAGGTTTAAAATCAAAGTTTGCCTGAACATATTGCTTATAGAGTTTATCATATAGATTTGAAGTTATTAGGATAATGGATGTAACACGCTCAGTCAAACATAACATAAACTAAGCGAAATGGCGAGACTCTCTTCCCAGCAATATGTTAAAAAGGGGAGCCAATCCAGTGGAATTAATATTAAATTATGACATGAAATCAATGACGGCCTTAGCCCACAACTACATGGTGTTCGTTACTTCCGCTGTATTTTATAATCGGTGAGTCAAAAACAAAGCGTTTAACCCATGTAGGCCAGTCCTAATATCAGCATTACCTAATAAAAAAGGAGGCTGCCAGACGTTTATAAAACACATGCTCACTTGTGTCCGAATAGCAAAAATACAAAATCTGCATAGTTTGAGAATCATGGAAACAAAAATCAGTTGATATGATTTGCATTTATTCCATGCTAACAAATAATAGCTAAATGTGCAAAATATTAAGTAAGGAATAAATGGGCGGTAAAACTACATGGAAGATTATAAAAATAAACATATTTTGTATTATGGATAACCCCCAGACTGATTGACTACCAAATGACATCCTCGTAAATAAACAAACGCTGCTTTCCACACTCCGGTAATCATCCAATGACCGCCATAATTAAACAACATCTCAATCAGGTGTACATTGACCATTTTTCAAACAGGAATTTTAGACTGCAGCTTTATACGAAGAAGATTCTATTATAATACCCGTTTAAATCCATTGTACACTAAACATACTTTGTAATAGTATAAAGCAAATCTTACAAATGCGTCTATCACATTTATATTTATCCTATTTGGCACACTAAAATAATAGTAAAAAGCAAACCATACAAATCCGTCTCATATTTACTTTTATCCTTTTTGACACACTAAAATGATCGTACACAGCAAACCATGCAAATCCGTCTATCATATTTACTTTTATCCTATTTTACACACAAAAATGATAGTATATACAAATCCGTCTATCAAATTTACTTTTATCCTAGTTGACACAAAAAAATGATAGTAAAAAGTAAACCCGACAAATCCGTCTACCATATTCATAATTATCCTATTTAACACTCTGAAATGATAGTAGATAGCAAACTCCATAAACCCCTCTTTATCATATAAACCAATATTCTACATATTCTCCAATTGTTTTGGGAACATATTTAATTCATTGTCTCATCAATCAATAAAGGCACCTTTTTTAAAAACGTGAGGTCGTTTTACAAATTCAAACTCCATTCCACATATCTAATATCACACATACATGTATATGAATAAGGCCTCTATACATGTGATTAGTATATTTTATTCAACTTTATAGGAATGAAGTTTGGTGAAGAATTCTATCTTTTATATAGAGCCCATTTGTATACCCATATAAAAATAAATTGAATTTACACCTGTATACTATTCTATTTCTCATGTTTGACGTGTATAAATATTTTATTGTGTTTTGAATAAACAAACACGTAAGGGGAAATTGATCATAGATTGATTAAAATTATACATATGATGAAAATAATTGTAAAAGTTGTTTTAAACATGTGAAACCCAGATTTGAGAATCTTTAACTTGATAACACCAATGCCCGGGGCAATTGAGCAAATAATGTCATACAGAAATTCTAATGCATATTTTAAAAAGGGACCTTCATGTTACACGTTTACAAGTAACGTTTGTTTTTCATTATGTGCTAAACTTTACTTGGTCCCAATATGCAAGCTATTTGGTATAAAGTCTATCATAGTATCTCATGAAAAACTGGCCTGTTGCCTTGCTTTAAAATTATTCATTCACAATACCATTCAAACTGTGAAATCAACGGAAAAAAGTACAATCGTGAACATTTTTATAAATATAAACTCTACCACAGACTTGAAAATACTGATTGTGTGTCTTTTGTGAATCGAGGTGTTACTAACGTAATCTTTAACTGATTAGTTAATTTTTAACGGGACATAGTTAGCTGTGTGAGCTGCCGGCCCTCTCACTCACACTACCTCTCACAGCCTTTGTTTCACCCTCAGCTTATCTCTCTATCTCCTCTTTAACTAGCGGGGCTGTTGTCAGATCAAAGGATCTTGGACAGGTAAGCACCCTGCCATCTCCATCCAGGTGAGTCGATGTTAACACGACGCGACAACCAAAGGTACTGATGTGCCCCGTAAAGTCATTTTACTTCACGCTTAATTTAAAAACTACAAAAAGTTGTAAACTCGTACTAGTTTTTTAAACAAAACTTTATACAGAATGCAGTTAACGGTCTTCAAAATAGTTTGCACAATTTACAATTTCATCGGAGATACCAATTTACATTAAGTGTGGGGAGTACGCTTTGACATCAATCCAGAGCCAGACTATATTTTTATTTATTTGTTGACTTTCAGTTAAATTCATTGTTTAAATTTTCGATAAACTAAGAGTTTGATATTTCATCGTTTTAACATTGAAATTATGAGACAATAGTATGTTTTCAAAAGTTAAAGCTTGGCATAAAAAAAGCACAAAAGTATATTTTCAAATGGCTTACGCTTGGTATAAAAACAAGGAGAAAAAGGTAAGGTTTCAAAAAGCTTACATTTGTTATAAAAAAGGCACAAAAGTGTGTTTTCAAAAAGTTTACCCTTGGTATAAGCATAACGAGAAAAAAATGAGGGTTTCAAAAAGCTTACATTTGTTATAAAAAAGGCAGAAAAAGTGTGTTTTCAAAAACATTACGCTTGGTATAAACGCATCGAGAAAAAAAGGAGGGTTTCGAAAAGCTCACATTTAGTTTAAAGAAAAATACACAAAGGTGTGTTTTCAAAAAGCTTACGCTTAGTGTAAAAAAGGCAGAAAAAGTTTGTTTTCAAAATGTTTACGCTTGGTATAAACACAACGAGAAAAAAAGGAAGGTTTCAAAAAGCTTACATATGGTATAAAGAAAAGACACAATGGTGAGTTTTCAAAACGCTTACGCTCGGTATAAAAAAGGCAGAAAAGTATGTTTTCAAAAAGCTTACGGTTGGTTTAAAAACCACGAGAAAAAGTAAGGTTTCAAAAAGGGTATATTTGGTATAAAAAAAAGACACAAAAATACTTTTTAAAAATGCCTAAGCTTGGTATAAAAATAACGAGACAAAAACTGACTTTCAAAAAGCTCACACATGGTATTAAAATAAGTACACAAGACGCCTTCGCAAGTAATTTCGAATTACAGATTTAGCGCAAAAAAATAGGAAACAAAATCACATATAAACTGTTTAAATAAACTTAGGCTAAAGAATGTATACATAGATTTGACATCAACATGAGATAAATGGTTTCTTTTTTTTTCGTTGTTTTTTTCCCAACCATTGTATTGTTCGTTTAAAGTGGCTAAACATGTACTGACGAGATGTCTGATTGTATAGTGTGTATTAGCGACCAGAAGCATTAACTGATATGCATTGAAAAAGAGTATTCTGTAATTTAAAAAAAAAGTGGCGATTTTTCAGATAATTTAGTTTTTAGTCGACTTAAATTTATAATTGAGACGGTCAAGCAGGTTCATTTCACAGGTAACACCTTATTTTGATCTACAGACGTTACTCAAAAGTTACCGCTATGGGCCTTCCGATTGGATGCAGCCTTAAATGGACGTACAATATGACAATCCATGTATATACATCCATGTCTCTCATATTAGCCTAACCATATAACATCCAACTCAAGCCCATTGTCAGCCAGGACAGTGTAGCTTTTGTTACATGTTACAGCCTACAAGGACCCCAATTTACTAACAGGGACATGGGATTCAACGGGTAGTATTTGAGCCCACAAATACACACCAAATATTCTATTGCGATCATCCTACATATACTTCAACGGATTATTAGACTCTAAATATTAACTTTAAATCTGGCTCCCTTAAACCCTGCTTGTTCTGTTCTCTGTACGGCCCTGGTTCCAACAGTATATTAAGCTTGTTCTGTTCTCTGTATGGCCCCGATTCAAACATGATATAAAGCTTGTTCTGTTCTCAGTAAGACCCTGGTTCCATCAGGATATAAAGCTTGCTCTGTAAGGCCCTGGTTCAAACAGGATATAAATCTTGTTCTGTTCTCTGAAAAGCCCAGGTTCCAACGGGATATAAAGCTTGTCCTGTTGTCTGAAAAGCTCAGGTTCTAACAGGATATAAAGCTTGTTCTGTTGTCTGTAAGCCCATGGTTCCAACGGGATATAAAAGCTTGTTCTGTTTTCTGCAAGGCCCAGGTTCCAACATGATATAAAGCTTGCCCTGTTCTCTGTAAGGTCCTGGTTCAAACATGATATAAAGCTTGTCCTATTGTCTGTAAGGCCCTGGTTCCAACAGGATATAAAAGCTTGTTCTGTTGTCTGTAAGGCCCTTGTTCCAACAGGATATAAAGCTTGTCCTGTTGTCTGTAAGGCCCTGGTTCCAACATGATGTAAAGCTTGTTCTGTTCTCTGTAAGGCCCTGGTTCCAACGAGATATAAAAGCTTGTTCTGTTTTCTGCAAGGCCCTGGTTCTAACATGATATAAAGCTTACCCTGTCCTCCGTAAGGCCCTGGTTCCAACAGGTTATAAAGCTAGTTCTGTTATATGTAATGCCCTGATTCGAAAAGGTTATAAAGCTAGTTCTGTTATATGTAATGCCGGATTCCAACAGGATATAAATCTTGTTCTGTTAATGTAAGGCCATGATTCCAACAGGATATAAAGCTTGCTCTGTAAGGCCCTGGTTCCAACAGGATATAAAGCTAGTTCTGTTCTCTGTGAGGCCCTGGTTCCAACAGGATATAAAGCTTGTTCTGTTCTCTGTAAGGCCCTGGTTCCAACAGGATATAAAGTTAGTTCTGTTCTCTGTAAGGCCCTGGTTCCAACAGGATATAAAGCTAGTTCTGTTCTCTGTAAGGCCCTGGTTCCAACAGGATATAAATCCTAAGCTCTATCACAACTAGACAGTAATATACTAGCAGAAATATCACATAATTATTCACAAAGGTAGTGGAAGCACTATGTATACTCCTCAACTCCTGATATCATATACAATTGGTGTTACACCAAATATTAAGTTTACGCAAGAAAGATTTAGTAAAGTTGTTACATATTAGCACAAACTAACTTAAAGAAGAACCGTTTTACACGTACAAAACAGATGGCAAACAATGTTAATTCTCTACTAACAAACTTGGTGTCTAAACGGTGAAAACAATCAGACAAAATCGTTTCTCAAGAGAAAGTTGTCGTCTTTTCGATATGATTTGACGGAAACGGAAAGTCACCATTATGAGCAGTCCATTAAATCAAACCATTAAAACAACTTTAAATGTGAAACGGATCAGACCTGATCAGGCAACTCAATAATATTGAGAGTGATTTAAAACTAATAAAAATTTGGAGGGGAAATACTTTATAATAATATACATTGATTTGAACTGATATTAAGATAGAGTTGATTTCTTCGCTTGAATCTCCTGACTGAGTCAGAGTGACGGGTTTGACAGACTCAATTAAATATCTATGAAAGCAACATTTTGGTTGATCGATCTTTATAAATGCAAGATTGATAAAGAATTCAACATTTTCATCCAACGGATGCGTTTCTATTTATATATTAAAACCACCTTAATGTTTCTGAAAGAAGTTAATGCTGTGTAAGAGTTGATTTAGCCTCCTTCGTAATCACTTATAATCAAAACCACATTCGAATTAACATTATTTCTAGGCAGCATATATTCACACATTTACATGTAAAATGTGATCAAAAACTATCCTTTTTTTTAAATAAATAAACTACTCGAGTGATTAGTGGGGATAAAACACACAGAGAAACGCTGTGACGAATAAGGCGGACAACTGTGTGGAATTGTGAGTTTATTCGTTTGATTGGACCCATTGTGAGAGAGAGGGTTTGATAACAGATCGGCGTAGTCTTTGGGTGGCCAATAATACGGTTCATCGGATTATCTTCATCGACCGTAATATATTCCTCTATAAAATCAGAATGCAATTGACATGTACGCGTTTCTTCACTAGGTGCGAAAAAAAATTGTTGTAAAAGAAAACCCTCAACCTCAATCTTGCAGAAAATCTTTCGAAATCCTGTTTTTCGTAAATGAGCAAGGTGAATAAAATTATAATTTCTTTACTTTTTTAAAGACGCCCTAAGTCTATAATTCAGGAGTCCATCTCAATAATTTTCCACATGAAATATGAAATGAAAACGAATTGCGCGACATAACAATTGCAGTGATTACTATGCTTTATTTTAACTTGGTTAATGGGACATGGGGATTTTAAAGTTTAATTTTAGATGGGCCGTTTGTGACTGTCCGGCGAGTCCTCTTCAACAATAGAGATAATGTTAACTATTAGGTCGTATCGTGGGAACCTCTCTCTCGCTACTAAAATATCACCTAACGCTTATCACTTAAACAGGAATGCGACCCGTCGATAATCAAACAACTGGATGAGACAGGATGTGACTGCATTTATTCACATCAACTCGATCTCGACGGTCACTTTAAGTATTCTTTATTATTTGTTTATATTTCACATTAAAATAATCAATTTTTTTTTTCAACAGATAAGTTTTCTTCATTTCAAGAAACAATCGGCAAAATAGATGACAGCCAAAGCTGAGTGTAAGCCTTGACAGTCGTTTGGCTGTAGTAGTCGGTTAAAATTATGTTTGTTTGTTTGTTTGTTTGTTTGATTGGGGTCTAACAGGTAAGGCTATTTCACTCATATAATGACGTGTCAGACCACCCGCTGAGACAAAAATAAGACGCATTGGATGTTATACAACAATACAAATGTATATTCATGGGTTTAGTGTGGAAGACTTAGTGCCCTTCAACCACACAGGTATAATTTGATAAAACACGTTTTTAAGCAGCTAACGCCTTTCTCAAAACCAAAAATAATAATAAGATTTGTTGTTCGTGTTTTTAAAACGTAAACAAAAAGGTTTAATGACAGACGTAAATTAGTCCGACAGTACATTATTGTTAGCAAATTTATAGAACCTCTTGATTAGATATGTCAGTTTTTTGATTAATAAAGAAATATTTTTAGCTTTATCTTTTTGTAGAATTTTTGTGTTCATTAAGTGCAGAAAAATTTCCTTGTTTACCCTACTGTTCCATACGTCATTCTTAATCTCTCTGACTACCTGCCTTTAATGCGCATACACCTAAACTTCCGTCTTGTTCTCAGGCGAAATCTCTCAACAACAACGCTATAAGAACAGGTTTTATGTTATGATAGGTAGCGATAACAGAGTTCTACGCAAGTTTCTTTCAAGATGTAAAAAAATATAAATGCTTCTATGCGTTTGTGAAAAAATGTTTCAAGTGGTTGCCCTGATAAAGAACATTAAAAAGCAGCACACACACATCGCAGACAAATGTCAGCTGACCGCTTCATACAGGATTAAACTTGAGACTATTTTGTTTTTTATTATTTATATACCAATGAAATACCGGGATTTTCTTCAAGCACAAAAGTAATTTTCATTGCAGTGAAATAAAACAAAATTGTTATTACTCTCTGACCTTTTACTCTGTCCGGTCTGCAGACACCAATTTGACAGATTCAATGTAGTACTTCAGTGTAGATTGCAAATCACCAAACACGGATATGGTAAAACTGACTAGGCGAATTGATTTTAAAAAGTCAGAGAAAATGAGTTGATACCTAAAATACAACAGAACAGCCATGCTACAAACTGTTGAGTGTCAACAGTCTCGTGGTCTAGCAAAAACCGAATCACATATATACAAGTTTTTAGTCAAAAAAAGTTATTTTTGAGGGACAGTCAGACAGATACATATTATGGTAATCTAATTAGGAAACATATCAGAAATTTTAATCTTCTATGGTAGCACTGATATATTTTTAATGCATATAACATTGATAAATTATTTTTTATTTTATTCCTGCGTAGGAATATCGAAGGGAATAAAAAGTTCCATTATGACATTTGCGAAATTTCAGATAAACGGGGAACTTAAAATTGACATGGATTTTGATTTTATAGTTGATATAAATGATAAATAGAATATTACACTCTGTGTTATATCCTCTATGTACCACATTAACATGTGACGTTTTAACACATGATTGTCTTTTGTTGTCTAGATGAATTTAGAAGGGAAATTGTTTCTTTATCAAATACATAAAAGGGACATTTTAAAGGTTTTTTAAGACACACGCGTGTAATTTATGTATTCCATAGTCCATTATTTTGGTGAGTGTACTTTGTAAAAATCAACTAAAGCTACATCTGTAGGCCATCACATTGAATGGAAAAATAAAGCATTAACTTATTTATAACCTTAAAAGTTGTATGGTACTATTTTCCTAGTGTAAAACATATGGAAACTTCAAATTTCGATTGACTCTTAAATGTGGAGATTTGTGAAATTGCGTCTCCCTCTGCTAGACAGATATTATGAACCGTGGTTGGATTCAGGGCACAAATTACTAAAGCCATTAGTATTTCTTTATAGATACTTCATTACAGGTGAAATATTCGACATCAATTCGAAAAAGAAAACAGTATTTGCGACTTGTTAACAGATGCATCCTGAAATTTAACGCGTGGACATTAACTGATAAAAGCTATTTTATCCACAAACATAATTATAATAGATTACAGTTAAGGTTATAAAAGGACTGTTTACCAAAGATAAACTAGCCAAATAGACGTGTCTGGTTAAATCTTTTGTTGACAAGTCTTTGAGAACTAAAGATCGGTTCTTTGAATTGGTTAACCAAACGTGTGATCCATTCTCTAATAGAAGCTGATCGTATTAAGTGGTTGACACATGTAAAGCTCTAAGCCCTAGGTAGACTCAGTTTAATAAACTGGAATAATCCGTTTGACCGGGGAGTAAATGTTCTCATAGCACATACGTATAGTAATCTGAATTGGTGGAGATGAAAGGCCCGGGAGAAGTGATAGTTTCTCCTGCATTACCCCGTCTATACACGCCTCGATTCACAATACACCAGAGAAATTGCATTTTCCTATTTGAGGTGTGAGGTTTTTTGCCTGGTCCATTAGCCTCCAACACAGGAGCCCGGACCTAACTCGCTGATTCCAGTCCTCTATTATCCGGACATCCTTTCAAGCCGCTACTATCTCTACTCCCAGACTCTATATCCCCAGTAATATCCCTTCATATGTTCATATCAAAATGATAAATCGCTCTATTTGATGTGAAATCAGGTTATTTCTCTGACGGTATTGGTACTGGGTTGAAAGCCACCCGTGTTTCTGAAGAAATGACAAATTACCTCAGAGCGACCCGGACTATGAAAGAAATAACCCCGACGATACATGTGAAGTTAGAATTCTACCATTGTCAACATAGGTCTCTCAGGTCAAAAACTTTTCTACTCACATGAAAGAATTATGTTCTCTTTGGCCTGCCCAATAAAGGCGAGCATTCTGATTGAAAACATCAAAGGCTCCGCTCTGATGTTCCATGGACACGCGCGACATATTGATGAATATGCATGAGGCAAAGGTTTGACTGGGCGTGTGTCGGGTACATAACACCATGGGGACGGTATGGGACTACTGAGATATGTACAAGAGAACAAAACCAAGAGCTATCGTACAAACCCCATATTATTATCCAACTGAAATGTAATTATGAAGCATATTCTTTGAACTTTCTTTTTGATGTCAATTTTTACGAGTTGGACTGATTTCATTGGGTACTTCTTTGTCTATGGAAATTGATCATTCTTAGTTGTTTCATTTCTCAATCAACTCAAGCAATTCGAACCGAACTAATACCGATCGTCAACAAATTAATCAGTCAATCAATCTATCAATCAACTGGCCAATCAATCAATCATCAATAAATCAAACAATCAACCAATCAGTCAATCAATCACCGATCAGTCAATCAACCAATCAGTCGAGCAATAAATCAATCAGTCGAGCAATCAATCAACCAATCAATCAGTCGAGCAATCAATCAATCAGTCGAGCAATAACAATTACAGTCCATACCTTTTGGATACTCAAATCTGTCCATCTGGAGTCCATATTACAGGACATCTCGACTTACTATGTGTAGATTGCTTAATTGTGAGATCTTAATATAAATTATAAGGATACATGTGTATATCCTGAAATCCAGAATGAATGCCACTCTAGAAATATATGATCCCAATATATTGTCTGATGTACCGCTTCAAATAACATTGTAGGTGTCAAATGATTTAGCCAGATCTATTAAAATGTCTTCTTGCAAATGTGATGTGTTTATTTAAGAATACAGGAAGCTAAGCCCAATTTTCAGGAATAAACAACAATTAAAACTAAATTTTAAATTCTGTCAGTGCTTAAATAAGTGTGTTAAAGTGAACTTGTGTCTATAGTTACAGGTCTGGGCAGTGTATAACCAAACTTCACATCATTCACACTTCGGAAGCTGTGCACGATTTTCAGCCAACGATATGCGGCCAAAATAAAATAGTTTGTAACAAAACACACTGGAATATATTTTTGTCAGATCTGTGAGGCGACAACTGTGTGGTTTTAGACTGGTTTCATCACAAACTATTCAACAATCTAATAATAATATGGATGTCATAGAAGCACAGCGCATACGATTATTTTAAGGGTGAATAAAAACAGTAACCATCCTCATTAAACAGAGCCATATTCATTACATGGATTTTGTTACATCTTTTTCAACACGACTCCACAAACTAATATCAACACGTCTAAAATGTCACTCATAATGTTGTGAATTTGTAAGCGATTTTATTTAGACAGGTGCAAAACTACAAGCTATTGTTATTATCAGGTATAAGAAATATATATGTGGTTTATTTCTTTTGTTTGTTTGTTGTTTTATTTTTAGCTGGTAGGGAGTCCTTTTTTTCAATTACAAATTATGATTTTGTCCACTGAGTTTTCACAATGACGATATTAGTGAAATCACTTGCAGTTTAGAATTAATTATCCTAATTTATGACATCGTGAATTTTTCTGAAAACGTTATTTTACTGTCAATAAAAGTATGACCAGGAAGTTTAATAACCCCACAAGGTAAGTGTTTTGATCCGTTATTTATAAATACATCGGTTGAATAAAATGGGATTGGTTATTTTTAATTTTAAAAAAATGCATGTATTGTCGTTTTTTCAACGAAACATGTAATTAAACTGATTGATTGGAGTTCGAGACATTTCGTTAATTGCTTTCTTTGATTTGAAGAAAAGGCGAAAGTGTGCAGTTATACCCAGCTTATTAAATGAGGCTGTAGTTATTGAGCATTTAAATAAGGATTTGTCTTCGTTTAATTTAAAAAAGATTTATTAGGGCTCGTACAAGTTATGTAATGTTTGACTTTTAAAAACTGTTTTGATTAATAAGCAAATGTCAACACCTGTTTACATCGGGGCATAATATCTTTTGACAAACCCTAGATTTGAACACCTGAGCCCCTGGATCCTGATATAACATGGGAATAATTATTTGACTTACAAATATGCACTAAAAATGTCCCCTGACAATAACTATTGATGTTCTCGACATTAAATCGATTTGAAAGGGTAAACTCTTTCTGATAAGCGCATTCTACCTGACCTATAGAAAATAGCAACAGTCTGTACCTGCATAACGGAGGTAAATCCATTGAATAAATAGGCGTGTTGCTGTTTCAAAAGTTTACATACGTTATTCAGTTCTGTCAAAAAACATGTTGAAATAAACACATGTTACAGCGAAGTATTAGGATAGACGGACTCGATGATCTCTGACCTTCACGTGAAGCACTTAGCAACAAAAGACACACGGTCACCTGTTACCCAAGTCTATCAACGAGCACGATGGTTGCCATAGAAACTCAACTCCGATCCGCTTAATAAAAAGGTTTTTTTTTATGACAATTAGGAAATATTCCCTGTATACAAAGATCACAGTGATTGGCTTTTAAATCAATTCATGGTAGCACTTGGTCTATATTTGCAAATTTGATTTAAATGGGATTTTATGTGAATTGCTATTACCTTCTCGACATTTATTTTATAACTGTGATTGTTTCTATGGTATTGATATTCTAATCCCTACTATATTGATATATTGGTTCACCTTATGCACAGCGCTTACTTTCCCTTAAGTTCCACGTATTAAAAATCTCATCGGCGCGCCAATATCTATCTAATATTTGTGTGTGAAATATCACTGGAGGCAAACTTTGCATTATTGAAAAATAATTACCCTATTCCGCCTCAATAAGACTACAGTGCTGGGAATTTGTGGATTATAATGTTTGTTTGTTTATTATTAAATTGTGTAAGGGGTGTTATTTGATTTTATTTTATGTTTTAGGGGAAGGGGAGGGATGCTTCAAATTATTTAAAATATTGCGTTAATTATACTGTTTGTAAGTTGACCGTAAAGTGGTCATGTTTGCTATCAAATCAGATTCCCTATTTATCTCCGACTTTGGTCACAGGACTGAAAACACATTGTGAAATGAAGTAAAACGATCTGATCCAAATTTGTGATTGTATATCTTTTTTCATGAATAGAATTTCTTTTTTTTCCTTGAATAATATACGTAAAATTCATAAAACAATTCAATTTCTCTGGAAGCGTAAGGAAGCCATTGTCAACATACATAGATTGACAGAGTTTGCTCATATTACTGGTCACGTTTTCCGTAAAGAAAATACCTGACTGTCATTTTGGTACGTAAATAGCTTGTTTTAAGGTGAATGGAGACGAGTTTTCTTTGATAGATCAAGCGACAGTGCTCTGTCGCAATGTAGCCTGTAAATATACGAATTCAATTTTCAGTTGTCTAAAAGATGTTCACATTGGTCTTTATGTCACTCGAATGCATTACGGAGTATAAATATTGACGATAAACTGTCTTGGGTTTTAGTTCTTGACTTTGCATCTGGACGTGATCCCGTGGTGGAGTGAACTTTTAATTTCGATGCAGGTTGTTGTTTGTTTTTTTTTTTCGTTTTTGTTAAGCTTTCCCTCGCGCTCCGCCTCTCTCCAAACTCTGTCTCTCCCTTTCTCCTCTACACTCATAGGTAAAGGTGTCATATCATCGACGTTTTACCCTATCGGTTCTAATTGGCTATGGTGTAATGAACAATTTTGAAACCGTACGCCATATCGTCTAACTGAACCCGTAGATTAACATGCAGTATCTGATACGGGACAATAAAACCGATTAAAAATGTATGTTTATTGAGCCAGATTAATAGAATTTGATATGTGACCAAATAATCGATATGTTGACGATGGTAAAAGAATACCAAAAAGGGGAGAAGAAAAGGAAGACCACGAAACAGAAGATAATTCTACAATCCCCTCTGTATCTGAAATAGGAAGATTCCTATGGAAAATGAGATTTATTATAAAACATTTATTTCCTTATTCCTCCTCTCTTACATGACGACAGTGATAGCGTTTAAAGATAAACTCTGATTTATTACTACTGACTGCCGGGGACCACAAGCGCCAGGACCACGTGATTATGTTATTAATTGTTTAAAAAAAATAATAACTGAGACATATCCCATTAAAGATTGTAAACTTTGCTTTGAAGAAATATACGTCATTGCCGACAGACAACATTGTACGAATTGAAGAACAATTGCTTGATCACAAAATCAAAAGTCTTCAAACTTTGTGCGTGGTTATAATTATTTGATGGCTATATGGTGCCTCTTCAACCAATAACATATGCATCAGCATAAAATGATTGGTGGAGGTAAAGAAGTCTTTGAAATGACAACACGCTATTGATGATCTATAAATGGTTCTACTTTTTTGTTTGATTGGGGGTTAACGGCGTAAAAAAGATAAATGGTTGTGAAAGATATTTTATTATCGTTTATGCAATGATGAAATAAGAAGTCTATATTTGTGTATCGTAGACAGACCTGGTACACAGTCGCCTAACGACACAGTTCAGCTGAATGTTTTACAGTCGCATTCTAGTTGAGTTGATTCAGAGTTCTTACCGGTGCAAATTGACGATCACGGTGGATTTAATTTATAGTAGTAATCTTACTTAAGGATTAATATAATGTGTAGTGACTGATTGTAAATGATCAGAAGAGAGCTGTAGAGAGTACAGGTATTTCTGACCCAGGTTATACAAAGCTGCTTATACTCTAATGTCATGGGAATTGACAGAACATAATGACACGGAAACTTTGACTTAACCACTAATATATACTCTAATTAGCGTTATCGATAGAGGATCAAAGAGATTAAGTCGTCTATAAACACATAATAGATGTAGGCTTGATTCTCATTCATACGTTTCTCTTATATATACCATATACAGATTGACCACACTCAACTCTTTCCCGTTACTCTGAAGGCTTGTGGGTACAGATATCCAGAAGAAACCATTGATGGGCTTTAAGTTCTGGTCGTTATATCAACATATGGAAATCTATTGATAAAGAACTGTATGAGCAGGGGTTGATTCGTTGAGATAGCCCTTGTTTTGGTTACCCTGTGTCTCCGGCAATCAGGACCATCTGGAAGCTGTTGATTTCTCTCTCCACTTCCCCCGGGCGACCCCACTCTCTTTGACGAATTTTACACCTGATTGTCTCATCATTCGCTGAGTTAAATTTACCAGAATTTTGCTCGAGGAGTCTACATCGCTTAGTTTAATCTGCATCCGACAAGCCGGCTAATTCCAAAAACTCTCAGAAAATGTCCGCTGCTTATGTAGTATGAGTGGCTGGAGAGAGAGAGAGTTGGTAGAGAGGGGTCGCCAGGATGGCAGCCCGCCTAAAGACATCCTACCTTCAGGGCGGACACTGGATGGAATCTTTCACATGATTAGTTCTCATATTGCCTGAATAGTGCCCCGATATTTCCATTCTGGGAGTTTGTGAAAAGTGTCCGGTGTTATCATCAAGCTTAATTCTCAGTGTAGGTCGCCAGGAAAGGAACAGCACAGGCTCCCCGTGTGATATAGCCAACAGTCTCCCTCCTATCCAAATGGATGACCCGAGGGCTGCTTCCGGGACGGGATATCAATTTTCGGCTCGATTACCATGATCTTCCAGGTGGGTGACAATTCTGAGATGCCTACAAATTTTTCTTTTGTTTTTTTCACCTCTATTATAGCTCATTTCAACGAGAATGTGTAATAAACAAAATGTTTGATCGAAGAAAGAAATGCTAGCAAACTGTTTGTAATTTGTTTCGATGTGATAGATATTGAGGAGTTTGACTTCAACTTACATGTATATTTTAAAATAACATGAAAATAAATTATTATATTTGTTTAAGTAATTTAATTGTATACCTTGAGTGACAGCTCCACTCGTGGCAAATTCGGTTGAACACATCTCTTTAGTGCAAATGTCCGTTTTACTAATGTGGCTCATGGTTTGAATTAAGATGTAAATTACGGATGTGTTCTCTTACTAATGCGGTTCGTTAGCCAAGCTCATCACTTTTGCGCAGATGTTCCACTCACCAATGAGGCTCATGAGTTAAGCTCATCACTTTTGCACAGATGTTCCACTCACCAATGAGGCTCATGAGTTAAGCTCATCACTTTTGTACAGATGTTCCACTCATCAATGAGGCTCATGAGTTAAGCTCATCACTTTTGTACAGATGTTCCACTCTCCAACGAGGCTCATGAGTTAAGCTCATCACTTTTGCACAGATGTTCCACTCACCAATGATGCTCATGAGTTAAGCTCATCACTTTTGCGCAGATGTTCCACTCACCAATGAGGCTCATGAGTTAAGCTCATCACTTTTGTACAGATGTTCCATTCACTAATGAGGCTCATGAGTTAAGCTCATCACTTTTGTACAGATGTTCCACTCACCAACGAGGCTCATACGTTACGCCGATCACTTTTGTACAGATGTTCCACTCACCAATGAGGCTCATGAGTTTTAGCTCATTTCTTTTGTACAGATGTTCTACTAACCAATGTGGCTCATTATTTAAGCTCACCTGTTTAGTACCAATGTTCCCATCACCAATGTTGCTCATGAGTTAAGCTAATTTATTTAGTACCAATGTTCCCTCACCAATGTGGCGCATGAGCTAAGCTTACTTATTTAGTACCAATGTTCCCCTCACCAATGCGGCTCATGAGGTTAGCTCACTTATTTAGTGCTGATGTACCACTTACCAATGTGGCTCATGAGTTAAATTTACCTCGTTTGTACTGATTAATCACTTCTCAATGTTGCTCATCAGTTAAGCTGACCTCTTAATTATCGATGTACCACTCACAATGGTGGTTCATGGTTTAAGCGCAAGCTTAATGTTTTGATACCGAGGTTTAACACACAAATTTGCCCGCTTCACTCATTTTTGTGGCTCATGAGTTAACGGTAATAATTTGGTACTGGTAATTCACTGACCAATGTAGCCCCTGAGTTTCAACCCACCCCTTCAGAACCAAAGTTCCACGCACCCATGCTGCTCATGAATTTGGCTCACCTATTTTTTATCGATCTACCACACACCAAGGTGGCTTATGAGTTAAACTCACCACCTTATTACCGATTTACAACTCACCAATGTGGCTCATGAGATAAACTCACCTTTTTAGTACCGATCTGCCAGTCACCAATGTGACTCATAGGTTAACGGTAATAATTTGGTACTGGTAATTCACTGAACAATGTAGCCCCTGAATTTACGACCCACCTCTTCAGAACCAAAGTTCCACACACCAAAGTGGCTCATGAGTTAAGCTCACCTCCTTAGCACCGATGTACCATTCACCTATGTGGCTCATGCGTTGAGTTCATCTCTTTATTACCGCCTCTTTAGTAATGATGTTAAACGTACCAATGTAATTTATGATTTAAGTTTACCGCTTTAGTACTGATGTATCCGCTCATCAAGGTAACCCATGAAATAAACCGTTGACCTTTTAAGTACCGATGGTCCACTCGCCAAGGTGGCTCATGCGTTAAGTTTATCTCTTTATTACCGATGTAGCACTCACCAATATGCCTCATAAGTTATGCTCGGCTCTTTTGTAACGATGTTCCACTTACCAATGTGGTTCATGATTTAAGCTTATCTCATTAGTAACGATCTACCACTAACCAGTGTGGCTCATGCGTTGAGTTAGTCTGTATTAAGGATGTTCTCTTGCCAATGGGATTCATCATTTAAGCTACCCCTTTAGTAACGATGTTCATGTGGCTCATGAGTTAAGCTCACTTCGTTTGTACCGATGTGCACCAATGTGGCTCATGAGTTATGTCCACCTCTTAAGTGCAGATATATCACTCACCAATGTGGTTCAGGTGTTATGTTCATCTCCTAGGTACCGATCTATCACTCACCAATGTGGCTCATGATTAACACCAGCTCTTTAGTACCGATGTACCACTTACCAATGTGGCCCATGATTTAACCTCACCTCTTTAGTACTGATGTACCACTTACCAATGTGGCCCATGATTTAATTTCACCTCTTTAGTACCGATGTACCACTTACCAATGTGGCTCATTATTTAACTTCACCTCTTTAGTACCGATGTACCATATACCAATGTGGCCCATGAGTTAAGCGCGGATTTTTAGTATCCATTTTCCACTCAACCATGGTGCTCATGAGGTATTTGCTCCTCTCAAATATCGATGTTCCACCCACCAATTTGTCTTTTACTTGTGTACAATTCTTTTCCAGAAAAGATTTTCACTTATGTAAAAAAGAATTTCACATAAGTAAAATAAACGTTTATTTTAGACATGTACAAAAGAGTTCCACTTATCGAACAAACTGAGAAATGATTACTCCCCACGGCAAGGGACCCCAACCTTCATTTATGCCCCTTTATCATCTGGTGTAGACTTTCAAGACGAATGCAAAGACGATAGAAATATATTCCACATGCTGTGCAAGTTTAGCCTCGACAGGTCACACCCAAGTCAATTTAAAAGTAAACGGTCCAGTGTTATACCAAAATTACAACAACAGCAAAACAAACAATGACCTACAAGCATGCTGTATATAGATCATTGATCGCCGACTGCCACGAGTCGAAACCTCCCTACCGCCAACAATACAAAACCATGCATTTTATTATGAAAAATGCCAATTAAGGTGACAAATAAAGAGTGAATATAATTATATTAGGCGAAGGGTTTATTCTTATTCAGTACTTTTATTGTACCGGTAGTCTACATCATTTTATTTTCCCGACGAATCAGACGTGTAGTAATGCTCTCTACAGAATCGGTCGCAATTGAAGACCTATTAAACTATTGCAGTTTCCTTCGTTTATTCTTCTCTAGAAAATAACAGATGCATTGCTAAATGCAGAGGGTGGATGTTCTTCCTATCAGATTGTACTTT
>JARFOD010008334.1:0-11506 GCA_031763545.1 Mopalia muscosa | reverse complement strand
ACACTGATCAATCTCCTACACTTTATGTTTGAGGACACTGATCAATCTCCTGCACTTATGTTTGAGGACACTGATCAATCTCCTACACTTTATGTTTGAGGACACTGATCAATCTCCTGCACTTATGTTTGAGGACACTGATCAGTATCCTACACTTTTTGTTTGAGGACACTGATCAATCTCCTACACCTTAAGGGTGAGGAGGGGATCGTTCTTTTATGTTAAATTTGTGATAGGACTGATCAATCTCCTAAACTTTATGTTTGCGGAAAGGGATCAAACAAACATTTTCATATTTGACAGGAGTGATCAATCTCCTAAACTTTATGTTTGAGGAGAAAGATCAAACAACCACTTTCATGTTTGAAAGGAGTGATCAATCTCCTAAACTTTATGTTTGAGGAGAAAGATCAAACAACCACTTTCATGTTTGAAAGTAGTGATCAATCTCACACACTTTATGTTTGAGGAGAGAGATCAAACAAACACTTTCATGTTTGAAAGCAGTGATCAATCTCCTAAACTTTATGTTTGAGGACAGGGATTAAACAAACACTTTCATGTTTGAAAGGAGTGATCAATCTCATAAACTTTATGTTTGAGGAGAGGGATTAAACAAACACTTTCATGTTTGAAAGGAGTGATCAATCTCCTAAACTGTATGTTTGAGCAGAGGGATCAAACAAACATTTTCATTTTTGAAAGGAGTGATCAATCTCCTAAACTTTATGTTTGAGGAGAGAGATCAAACATACACTTTTATGTCTGAAAGGAGTGGTCAATCTCCTACACTAAATGTTTGAGGAGAGGGATCCCCCAGTTTCATGTCAAGTTTGAATAACAATAACATAACATGTAAGACAATAATGAATGAGATAGTGAATGAATAAATGAATGAATGAATGGGTGAATGAATGAATGAATGACTGAATGACTGAATGGGTGAATGAACAAAAGACTGAGTAAATGACTGAAATTGAACAAATGAGAGAATTTGTAAATGAATAATTTTAAGGTTGTTTGTTGATTGACTGACACTAAATGATTCACTGACTGATTGAATGAGTGAGAGAAGGAATGAATAAGTGAATGAATTAATTCTTTTGGTGTTTCTGATAAATGTGAGTCCCCCTCAGGTGCCTCATGTTTATTGATCCAGTGGTACTATCAGCTTGTTAACTTGTCTAGCTATCATTACAGATTGATACCTCACATTTCTTACACGCACCCGTTTCTTATTCCTCTTTAACAGATTTCCCTCCGCTTACTGGCTTGGAAAAACGTAACTACGAGAGAAAAAAGTGTGGCAGAAGATTGATGATCTCCTTGGCAAATATTTGTTGGAGCGTTTAACGTTTCATGAGGAGTTAATCGCAAGACGACCTTAGGAGTTGGAAGAGATCTTGTTGCGGTAAATATGGTGAATGTTTCGGAGGCAGAGAGGGATTTAAATTCTCCGGCGACAAGTCCAACAACACCGCCCAATGAAAATGGAGGATTCGTTATAGACAAACTTGATGAAAGTGATATTGCTGCTAGGAATTCTGTCAACAAGAAACAGCAGGAAAACAACATTGATAGCAGCCTGCTGATTTGTAATGGAAAAACGGAAAATGGCCACGTCGGGTTGAAAGATCCAGAAAAAAATGACAAAGCAGCGGATTTTATCGACATAGAATTGACTGAAAAATCCAAAAGTGATGTAATGACAAAGGATTCTCAAACAATGAAAAGTTCAAACACATGTGTGGCTTTTAATGAAGAAATTTCAGACGATGATGAAGATGGTAAAAAAAATGAACCCAAGAAAGTAGGATTTCTGAAGCTGGTGAGTCGTGTGTTACAAAGGAAACCTGAACATGTAGTATGTCTGGTTTCTATGGTTACATAATCTTTGAGTGACATTTATACGTCCACAGATGTTTTATAGTCTTTTTACATTAAATCGAAGTAGATTATCCATCACAGAAGACATTTCTGACTAATGAACTGCAATTGGTAGCCTGTTTTCATTAACTAACATTCAAGGCTTGTATGTTAAATTGAAAATAGATATTTCCAAAATTGGTATCAGTCTTCTCATGGTAAAAATTATTTATTTCAAAATTTTATCCATATATGATTTATGTTTGCTTTTTTATTAGACCAATATTTTAATACAGACTTAACATTTTTGATATTTAACATTACATTGTTTTATTACCATGGCAATGACTTTATTAAAACTAAATGATAATTAAAAAACGCTCAACTATTTGTTAAGAAAAAAGTGTTAAAAATCTGAGATTTAAAGGAAACAGATGATCTTGTCTTGGTTTCTTGCCAGTGGTGTCAAAGGTCCTTCTCCTGTCACAACTTAAAGACATCTTTGTGATAACTGCTTGACGATTGTTTGACAATTTAAGACAACTGTGTAAGAACTGTATGACAACTTTGACAAATAAAAACAACTGTGACATCTTAAGACAACTTTATTAAGGATCAGTAATTCTAATATCTGCAATGTCAAAAATGTTCTAACCTTTTGTAAGGGGTTCTTACACCCATTATGGTTATTTTACAAAGTTCCTGCTTTCACTTTCACTTTCACTTTCACCCATAACGTCACACAAAATTTGATACATCATCATATAAGTGAAATAACCTTAAAAACAGTGTTAACCCCAATCAAATAAAGAAAAAAACAAACTTTGTGTGGCCAATTATATTAACATGTACAACCCTAATACATTTTAGGGTTTGCTAACTAAACATGTGGTTGTCTATCACTTCAGTTCTGCAGGTGGTTGGAGGGAGCTTCATGTTACCCTGGTGCTCTCAGAGCTAAAGGGGAACAGGACGCTGATAGGTTTGTGGTTTCTGTATCGCACCCTGTTGTTGTACTCCTGTATTTGTCCCGTCTTTGTTTGTTGCCAGTGGTGTCGAGGGTGGTACATCGTCATATAAGTGAAATACCCTTGAGTACGACGTTAAACCCCAATAAAACAAAGAAACAAACCACTTCAGTTCTAATTTTTATTTATTCACTGTATCTCTGGAGCCCTCTGGCTAAGGGAAGTTCTTTTGAAGAGTACGTGTAGCAATGCTGTCTCTTCCTAGCACTGGAGGAAGGTTAAGTTTCCAACATTATCAAAATGCCCCATATCTTAGGATTTTGCCCTTAAAGCACGAGGTAAAACACCACCCATTTATCAATCCATCAATGAATCAGTCGATCATTCATTCACTATATTGATTGAGTGGGGTTTAATGCTAAAGTTTAGATTATACATCTACCGAAGAATGAGCAGGGAAAAAAATACCTTCTACATCACTAAGACCTAAAAAAAATATGCTGTTTTCCTCTAATGGTCTGAAAAAAATTGGGCTAGACAGGCAGGAATTTTTTTATTTTGTCAAATGCTACAGATGCTTGCATGACCAAAAAACCATAACAAAAAACCAGTTTGCTATCAAAATATGCCATTCTTTAAAGGTCTTTTGACCCCCCCCCCCCCCTCCCAAAAAAGACAAAAAACAAAGATGCAACAATAGCTTCTGTTGTCCCTTAGCTTGGAGAGCATGAGAGCAACAGGAATCTCCTTCTGACACCCTCTCAGTCCCTACTGTACATAGACAGGTTCTTAAGCCTGCACATCTAAGAGACATAGAACACACATTTTATGACCGGCTCCCATATAACAGAGTGCTCACATTAAATATTTACTCACATTCTCTGCCTTCAATCTGGTTTCAGTTCCGATTCTCTGGCAAACTCGACAAATTGATGATGTTTTGTGGAACCATAGGGGCCATCGGAGCAGGATGTACGATACCCGTTAACTTTATAATTTATGGCAACGTTGCTGTGGCTTTCATCCAAGGGTCCAGTTCGTAAGTTCAACAAAAGTTCAATATCTGTCACCATTCTGGAAGTTTTAATAGATGGATTGGTTTGATAGATCTATCATCTTAACAACCAACCAATCATCTAAATCAAATAATTCATGTCCTCATATAAAGGAAATAGCCTTGAGTACGTTGTAAACCTCAATCAATCAAACAAACTGTATTTAAAGGCGTCAGTATTTTAATCAGTCAATAATAAATCAGATATTAAACCTGTTGTTCATATTGACCTTCAAGGTTAAGCTCATTATTCTCATAAAATATGCCTGTTTTCTTTAATTTGCATTAGGGCCCTCCGGCATGACTTTAATAGTGGTAGCGAGTGCGCTTCCTAAACTAAAACTGCTTCGATTTTCCGTTCACCAGATCGAGTCCGCCTGTCAACGATCCGGTATATAAGCGAGTCACATGTTGTTGCTCCGGCAATTGGGGGGGGTCTTGGTTTTTCCACCGTAATAAGGCTGTGTACATTGTGAAGTGGACAATCAGTTGTCATATAAGTGAAACACCCTTGAGTACGACGTTAAACCCCAATCACACAAACAAACAAACAAACAAACAAACAATTCAGTTCGTCAAAAGACAACTTAGTGTCTGGAAGAGCAAAATATTGAACATTTATGAATGTCTTACATGTAGTATGGCAATTACCACACCTGGGTAAATTGTCAAATTTTTACCTGAACTAGTGCTGGAGGGTTGTATGATTTACTGGCACTGTCGTCTTATAAGTGAAATGCCTCTGAGTGCGGCACCCTCTGGTGAAGGGCAGTTTCTTTGCAGAGTAGCATACCTGTGGTTACTGAACTATACAGGAAGATTTGCTTTCCAACTTTTTCAAAACACTTAACATTTTATGGTTGTGATGTTGTCAATTATTGTTTTTAATACACCACTGTTATATAAGTGAAATACCCTAGTGTCAGCGTAAAACAACAATCAATCGAACAATCATTTGACTATGGCTTTAAATACCACCCTGCAAATCTGTCAATTGAATCTATGACATTTTAGCAATGTTAACCTGTTTCTCCCATACATTGACTGGTCAGTTGCTCTCTTGTTTGAAACCCACGTCCAATCACACCCATCTCTGTAAACCTAATACCCCATCTTAAGCAACTGAAATCACATTGCCCTCTGGGATTATTGAACATGCCTCGTTTGATCATTGCACTGTGCCCAATAATTCTCTTTCCGACTGAGACAGCATGGGGGGGTTATTAAGAAAATTGGTAGTATTAGCTCGTCTTAAGTGTCTAGATCTGAGCCTCAAAGAAACACAGAATTTCTCCTGCTCAACTACTAGGGTCTAAACGTTTTTTTCTTACGGGTTGGTAAGAGTGAATGACATGATGTTTCAACTCCATAGACTTACTCTTAAGAACTCTCCGTCTGTCAGAAGAGATCAGCAGATTTTCTAAAAACGGTTAAAATTTAAGGTAGAAATTCAGAATTCTGTGCCACAAAATTTCTCAAACTAGGAATTTAATAGTGGCAGATTTCCTATCTTAGCTATGACACTGGTCTCCTGCAATTGAAGGAGTAGCTTTTGCAAGGTTTCCTCTATGTCTGTTAGTTACTTGTCCCCTGCAATCGCCGGGGTAGTTTTTCCCAGGTCACCTCTATGTTTTTCCCTGTCTTTAAGTTGAGTGGTGCACTATGTGCACAATCCTTCACCATGTACATGAAAACCCCTTGAGATTGTACATTTAAACACCATACATGTACCAATAAACCTAAGGATTGAACTTTATAGACTTAGATAATGCTTTTTAATTACCAGTCAATAGAACTGCAAATATATGTACTATGGTTGGTTGCTATGACTCCCGCTGAGGAGTTTAACATAATAAAGTATAGTAATAACTATACTACTATACTTTACTATGGTTGGTTACATGTATATACATATATCTACAGACCTCTTAATTAACGCCCTATGGATAATATAATCAGTTTTACAATTTTTTTTCATTTTTCTGTCATTTGTTTTGAGTAAATATGAAATTTCGATTGGGAAAAAAATTGATATTATAAAATATCTATCAACAACTTATTTTGATAAGAGCCACATGTGTAATAATTTGCAAATATCACAGCTGTGTTTGTATCTTTAAACAACAATGATGTGAAGCATAAAAAAATTCTAATGATAAATATGGCGATTTTTCCACAAGATAAATCTCATCCATATTGAACTTAATCGCCATAGTGACATGTTACTTTTAGTATCCATGGCAATAAAGATAGAACCTGCAAAGGGTTTGGGAGGGAGCTTGCTGGTTTACGTCCTGTGATTGTCCTGTATATGTCCTGTCTGTCTTTGTGGTTTCCTTCACTGACTCATTGGGTTGGCACCCGCGGCCATGGCTCAGTGGTAGCGAGTGCGCTTCCTGAACTGAACATGCTTTGATTTACCGTTCACGGGTTCGAGTCAGCCTTTCGACTATTAGGTAAATGAGCGGGCACATGTTGTGGCTCTGGAAATCTCGGGGTTGGTTTTTTCATGGTTTCCTCCCGGTTTTCCACTATAATAAGGCTGTGTACAGTGTGAAGTGGACAATCCTTTGTCATATAAGTGAAATACACTTGAATACGAGGTTTAACACCAATCCAACAAACAAACAAAACATTGGGCTGGCATACTGCCATGTGAGAGATATACATGTAATAATTACTTTCTTAAACATTTGTGATGATTTAAAAATATTAAATGTTAAAATTAAAAATTAAAAAAAAAAAAGTTAAAAATTTAGGGCCTTCAAACACTTTGGCTTTCATACCTGTAAGTATAAAACTGCTTTGTGGAATCAGCCCAGGTGCTTGGAATTGAAACTGTATAGTTAATTAAGAAATTTTACCTTAATACCATGTCTTAATAGCTAGGATGGGAAATCTGCTGGTCAGAAATCACAATTCTGCAAAATTTTTACCTGTCCAAATTTTCAATTTTGCTATCTTTCCTTTGTTAAAATTCAGAATTTCTGCCTGTCTTTTTAACCATTTTAATAAGGCTATCTGCCCATCTGGAATGACTGGTGGATGGGTATCTAGCTTAGACTTTGCCTTAATACATAATTTAAAGGAGACTTGGTTCTGTGTGACCAAGTTTCATGTAATTGTGGCAGATGGAATTCTTAACAGATGACTGTCTTAGATAAAATCACTGGAGCATGACTTGGTTACGTAATGTGAGGAGAGATAATGTGTTCGTGAAGGAACAATTAAATTCGGATGTGGATGAAAGGGGCAGTGTAATTGGTAGTTAAGTTCCCCCTGGGGTAGGGAGTTAAGAGCATGCTGCTCATCTGCCGCTGATGTGTGGCAATTATTAGATCCACTGATAGGATTGTCTTGTGGCCTCTGTATCGTAATTTGTGTGGAGAATTCAAGTTTGTAGTTCAATTGAGTCTAACTGAAAAGGCTAATCCTGAACCTGCACATGTTGTGCCTGAGGCAATCGCGTGGGTGATTTTTTTTACGAGGTTTCCTCTCGGTTTTCCACTGTAATAAGGCTGTGTGAAGTGGACAATCCGTCGTCATATAAGTGAAATACCCTTGAGTACGGCATTAAAGCCCAATCAAACAAACAAACAACTTCTAATCCCATCAATAACTTATCATTCCCTTTGCTAATTGTTTTCTTAGATTTTGTGGAATTTTAGCTAAAGATGTGTTGTTTTTACAGAACGGCCAACGAAATAGGCAAAAAAAATATGTATTACAAGTAATAATTTAAATACTTAATTCTGTATATCCATGAACAAATAAATATCATGAAAGCAACAGATATTTTGGCCCCTTTTCCCATGGTATTTACCATGGTTTACAAGGTTACTTACCATGGTTTACCCTAGGATTAGACCAAAGTTCACCATGGTATTTACCATGGTGTACCATGCTTTTTACCATGGTTTACAGTGGTATTTACCATGGTTTACTGTGTCATTTACTTTGGTTTACTGCAGTATTTACCTTGTTTTACTGTGTTTTTTACCTTGGTTTACAGTGGTATTTACCATGGTTAACTATCATATTTACCATTGTTTACTGTGTATTTACAATGGTTTATCGTGTTGTTTACAGAGGTTTTTACCATAGTATTTACCATGGTTTACCATGGATTTACAATGGTTTTTACCATGGTATTTACCATGGTTTACCGTGGTTCTTACGGTATATTTGGTTTCACCATGCTTCGAGGGGGTCGAGGTGTTTTTCCTGAACCATAAAAAACTATTTGAGCGCCTGATTCAGGCAAATTTAACTAATTATATATGGAAAATGTCAAATGACACTTTTATGATGAAGAACAAAGATTTTGGAGTCACTTATTTTTTGGATTTAATTTCTTTGCCATAAAAATAGATTGAATTGTCGTTTTTTGTATATGAATACAATGACCTAAGTGTATACTATACAATAAACAGACAAGCTTTTAACAAAACCTGTCTTTTTTAAAATTATACTGTAACATCATGAAATACCTAGGATAATTTCATCTAGCCTCTAAAGAAAAAAATGATATTACAATTTTTTAATTTTTTTAAAAAATACAAGCAAAAAAATCTTTCAGACAACAGCTACAACAACATCTCATTTTTATCATCATGGTAATTTAGATTTATAAAAAATACTCTAATTTATTATAACTTTAATGAGAATAGAAACTGTATACAGCAATAATCGGTCCATACTATCTTCCACTATAGCTGTTTTCCATTAATCAGATATTAGAGGGTTTCAACAGCTTGCCTTACATAATACAATTTATGTTTTAGATAACTGTTATCAAGCGATTGAACCGATTAACCAAAACAGAATAATTCAAATTTTTATTATTGTTTTTTTAGACAAAATGGGTGCCTTCTATACTCCCCTATATTTCTTGTGTGTACTCTATAAACAAAATCAAAAACAGAATGTCTGAACTCTCAAATCTCAATTTTAACAAAAAGTGGTTGTCTCATTGACATTTCCCCCTATCTTTCTTGTTTGAGCTGCAATCGAAATCAAAAACATAGTGTCTCAAATCTCAGTTCACTAAAAGTGGATGTTTTATTTCACATTTACCCTTTTATTTCTTTTGATGAATTTAATTCAAACTGAGTGCCTCTGAGGGCTCTAGAAACCAAAACCATGCCATGTTTGGGCAACGCTATGGTTGTCATGGTACTTAAACAACAGTTGTACATACATGTACATTTTAAGACGATCAAAGGCCACAGCTGTGATTTAGTGGTTAGCCTGTCTGGCTACTGATCGTCCTCCAATATATAACTCTTTGGTTAGAGTTCACAAGTTAACCTGAGGTATATCAGTGAGTTTAGTAATACCAGGTGGGTTTTATGAGGTTTTCTATCAGTTTCCCTTTGTATTTAAGTAAAGGACAGTAAGAAATGAACAATATGTTGACATAGATCTATAAGTGAATCATCCTTGAGTACATTTACGCATTAAATTCCAATCAAATAAACAAACAAACAAATCAGAAAATCCAAACGCTTTTCTCTTAACATCACAGCGCAAGTGTTTTTGTCTTCATTATTTTAGGCTATAAACACTATCTTAATAACAGCAGTAACTAGTTGAGAAAAGTTTTCCAACAGAGAGAATATTACACACCCCCCACCATTATAAGTGTTTACCACTCGAACCTCTCAGCTAACGGACGTTTCTGAAGGACACTAACTCAAAATCCCTATTCCAGTACATGGTATCTGGCCTTTCCTTAGAGAAAATTAGGAAATCTGCTTAAAAGGAGTCCATTATGTTTTCATACACTGGCCTATGACTCAACTATTATATAATCATAATTTCATGTTGGAGAAAAACACGGAGTAGATTTGACTTGCAAATAGCTGTCTGCCCAAAAGCAGTTATCTGCCATAGCTAGACTAGTTGATTACACAAAATGGGTTTATCTTTAAATGTCGATGAATAGTTTATTCTCAATTACTTATGAAATACCACTTTACTGTTTATACCAACTGCACTGAGACCGGAATGGGGTGGGGCAGAGGAGGGGGGAGGGGCAAGGGATAAGCTTGATTTTACCCATCCATCACCATGCCTGTCACAGGGGTTCACATTGGAGGAGAGTGATCACTCACCCTCACCTAAAGCTCACCTAATTAAAGATTTAGGTACACAGTTTTCAGCTCTCACAGATTGTCCAATTTAACATTATGGTAAAAAGAATTCACTCTTCTAGATAATAAAAATACTCTCCTAAAACCAACCAGGTGAGTGATTATTAGCTCTTCTGTTCATTTCAAACTTGGAGCCCAGTGTCAGTAGACACAAATTTGTCCGGCCTACTTCTTTCCAGTTTTTCTTTAAGAAGAATAAGAATGTGGTGTAAAACGTTAATCAATTAATCAATCGATCTATTAACTGAAAAAACTGTGAGCATATTAATCTTTGGCTGAATTTGTACAGCAGCAATTTGAAGTTCCGTCAACCATTTAATTTATTCTGAGAGTTGTTTTGTACCTTCATATTATACATTGTACTATTATACCAACACATATGAAGCAGGGAAGAGGTACGTGTTAAAGGGAAATGTCATTCGGTCTGTTGACGTAATATTGTCTGGCCTACTTCTCTCACAATTTATGTGAAATTAATTACATAATTTCTGAATTACTATCATTTTTGTTTTCTGACATAAGGCTCTGTCCTACAGAAAAATAGTTACTTTATTTAACAAGGAAGAGTTTACAGTAAACCTTTAGATCATTCTTCCCTATAGCCCCCAATACATGTCAATACTGTACATAAATGTCATATACATAACCACATACATTATGTGTATATGTACATAACCATATACATAATTATAAATAATTTGTTAACATTAATATATGAAAACAATAAAGAAATAAATAGATGTAAAGGGTAAAATCATCAAAGTATGAAATTAAGATAAATAAAATTATTAACGAAGTTTTTATAAACAATAAAGAAAAAATAGTAAAATCATCAAAGTATTGAATTTAGATAATAAAATTATGAATATTTATAATCAATGAAGAAACAAATACTAAAACCATCAAAGTATTCAATTTAGATAATAAAATTATTAAGTTTTTATAAACAATAAAGAAACAAATACTAAAACCATCAAAGTATTGAATTTAGATAATAAAATATTATTAAAGTATTTATAAAAATAAAGAAGTAAATAGTAAAACCATCAAAGTATTGAATTTAGATAATAAAATATTATTAAAGTATTTATAAACAATAAAAAAACAAATAGTAAAATCATCAAAGTATTGAATTTAGAAAATAAAATGATCAAAGTATTTTATTCAGTACTAATTAACAGTAATTTTTGACTGGCAAATTGACATTTGTCAACAAAGGTTTTTTGACTGAGCCCAAATGACCCACTTTATGTTTTTGTTTAAAGAGGGTTTGTGGCTCTCTGACTTTGAGATTAAGTTCCAGGCACAGTCGTCTTCTTACCTAATGATCATTTTGCTGTATACTATTGTTGAGTTACATGTAGCTACAGCTGTTACTTTACGGCTACTCTGCTGAGCATTGACAAACACAGTAAATCTATCAATCAATGGATCAATCAATGGATTAATTCATCAATAAATCA
>JARFOD010008323.1:0-11506 GCA_031763545.1 Mopalia muscosa | reverse complement strand
GACAAATTTTCCTGTTCACCTAAAACCCCCCCCCCCCCCCCACCCCTTAACCCCCCTCCCCCCTTTCCACGCTCCAACATATCTCCTTTCAGGTGAATTTAAACACAGGCATATCATTAAAATTTCATTTGACATTTATAGTAGGGACAGTAAAGAAATATTTTAATCAAACAATCTGGTAATTTAGAAAAGAATTCTCGTGAGCTTAGAAATGAACATCACCACCAACTATAACGCTCGAAATGTTTCTCTGATTAAGTTGTTAGCCTAGGCTTCAATTACGATTTATTGACAACAACATTGTGCGCAGCTGAATTACCGCTTATTTGTAAACCCCCTGCTGTCATTTATCCCCTATCTGTAAAGCCCTTTAGTCATCTCTAAATACAACATTTTATAACAAGAACGTGACAGTTTATACAATTTTACGATCTATCTATCTCCATTTGATACCGAAGAAGACCTAGTAGATCATGTTGTTTATGTCACACAGTTAGAGTTACAGACTATATGATGCTATGGATTTGTGGAGATCTGCGGGGATAACATTTATTACCGATATTTATCTAATTCATTTATCTAATGTTAGCCTGTGAGTCGTGAGATGTTTTATAGATACTCATAAAAACTTGAGCTGTTAGGAAATAGACTGTACGAAACATGCATGTACACGCATGACGGTAGCGATTGGTTATATGCGATCAATCCACCAAGGGTTGTTCTGAAAAGTAGCTCAGAATAAAACTCTTGGCAAAAAAAGATGATGAAACATTATAAGGCATATCTCTGAGTATTCTTAAAGCCAATTATGACTTTGGATAAGAGAAGGTGATTTCAAAACCACAGTCCAAACCGAATACTGGAAGAACGTGTGATAATCTACACGCAAGAAGACCCCCCAAAAAATATTCAGTTAAAAAGTCATGGGTCCTAGGTTCTATGATACGGATGAAGTCATGGTGATGGAAAGATTATGGGTCATGGGTTTTGTGATACTGATGAAGTCATGGTGATGGAAAGGTTATGTGTCATTGGTTTTGTGATACTGATGAAGTCATGGTGATGGAAAGGTTATGTGCCATTGGTTTTGTGGTACTGATGAAGTCATGGGGATGGAAAGGTTGTGTGACATGGGTTTTGTGATACTGATGAATACTAATGATGGAAAGGTTATGTGACATGGGTTCTGTGATACTACTAAATTGTTATGGTCCATGTTCTCTGTGATACTAATGAAGTCATGACGATGGAAAGGTCGTGGGTCGCGGGTTTTGTGATACAAATGAAGTCATCATGAAGGAAAGGTTATGGGTCATGTGTTCTGTGATACTGCTGAAGTCACAATAATGGAAAGGTGATAGGTCACGGGTTCTGTGATACTGTTGAAGTCATCATGAAGGAAATGTTATAGGTCATGTGTTCTGTGATACTGCTGAAGTCACAATAATGGGAAGGTTATAGGTAATGGGCTCTGTAACACTGCTGAAGTCAAGTTGAAGGAAAGGTTATTGGTCGTGGGCTCTGTGATACGGCTGAAGTCATCACGAAGGAAAGGCTATAGGTCATGGGCCCTGTGATACTGCTGAAGGCACTATGAAGAAAAGGTAATAGGTCATGGGCTCTGTGATAATGCTGGCTATCATGAAGCAAAGGTTATAGGTCATTGGTTCTGTGATACTGCTCAAGTCATCATGAAGGAAAGGTTATACGTAATGTGTTCTGTGATACTGCTTAAGTCATCACGAAGGAAAGTTTATAGGTCATGGACTCTGTGATACTGCTGAAGTCACCATGAAGAAAAGGTTATAGGTCATGGACTCTGTGATACTGCTCAGGTCATCATGAAGGAAAGTGTATATGTCATGGGCTCTGTGATACTGCTGAAATCACCATGAAGAAAAGGTTATAGGTCATGGACTATGTGATACTGCTGGCCATCATGAAGGAAAGGTTATGGGTCATGGGTTCTGTGATACTGCTCAGGTTATCATGAAGGAAAGTTTATAGGTCATGGGCTCTGTGATACTGCTGAAGTCACCATGAAGAAAAGGTTATGGGTCATGGGTTCTGTGATACGGCTCATGTCATCATGCAGGAAAGGTTATAGCTCATGGGCTCTGTGATACTGCTGAAGTCATCAGGAAGGAAAGGTTATAGGTCATTGGTTCTGTGATACTGCTAATGTCATCGTGAAAGAAAGGCTATAGGTCATGGGCTCTGTGATACTGGTGAAGTCATCATGAAGGAAAGGTTATAGGTCATGGGCTCTGTGATGCTGGTGAAGTCATCATGAAGGAAAGGTTATGGGTCGCCTAATGCATAAAGTACTGTCCCGATCTGGTTTATAACTTAAAAGATGTAAATTCTGTAGCCAGTCAGTCTATACACTGTTGCCCAACCTCCGGCTTGATCTTAATCTCAACGTTCTGTAACAGAAGTATGCAACTGAACTTGAGTGCTAGCCTTGACCAATGTAATATTTACTAAAAATAAGTTGGAGATGTGATTATAAGTACTGATAATAAACTTCTAAGTCTCCACAACACATGGATGAGAAGCAAAAAAATCTGTAAAAAATGACGATTAAAGGTGATGCCAATAAAACAACCTTGAACGATGTCTTTTAAGCTTATTACCTTATTTTTATAGTACTCAAAGGGTATTCGTTAAGTACTCAGATATTTCACCCCAAATACTCGAGTACGAAAACAAGTACCTGTTCATCATTTAGTAAAGTAATGAGCACGGGTAACATATTTGAAAAGCTGTACTCGAGTACCACGAGTACCAGAACAGGGTACTTCGGCTCCAGCCCTTGTGATAATAAAACAGAAAGATAAAATGGATATAGAGATGTGATGTATGTAATACTTATTAAATTTTATTTTTGTTTTTTCCATTTGTTGCAAATGTATTTATCATAGAACAGCATATTGGCCAGTTGTTAAAAGGTTTATATTTCATTGCAGCTTCGCCGTACCAGGATTATAGCCCCATCCAGATCTGATGGTTTATCGGGGATTAGAGAACGTCGGAGCTCATATGCTAACTTACAGACCAAATTAGTGTCCTGTGTATATTGTATCTGTTACGGGCCTTTCTTGGTAAGTAATTGGTGGTAATTTCCTGGTCATTTAAACTTCTTTCAATGTAATAATTAGCAACGCATACCTTTATATATACACCAATACAAATCTATAATTATAACAATGATTAACAATTAGCACAACCTCTTCTTATATGTAGGCTGTAAAATAAAATGTGTTAATGTTTGGTTACGTAAAATTAGAAAAATGAAGATTTCCATGCAGCGGTTTGAACCAGCGGTCTTCGGTGACTTGCTGGTAACGGCGCCTTATGGTGTGACCTACAGAGGCTCATTATTCATATGGTCCGCGGTTAGTGTGTCTGATCACAGAATCTCCTTCAACGTATCCAAGCCAATCAAGCAATGACTTGTGAAGGCCTTTATACACATCATCTGCAGACAGCTGCCAACTTTGTCCCCTTGTACAGTTTTTTTGCCGTATTATAAGCGTTATCAGGTCATGTTACTATTTCGGTGATAGTCATTTAAATAAGCTCTATAATTGTTTTTTTTTACGAACGTATTTCCAAAAGCTTAATAATACATTATTAATATCTTGTTATTCCCCCTGAAATTGTGAGGAGTTTCTGTGCTGAATCGACTTAACATAATTTAAGCTTTAATTTATCGAAATGTCTCAGTTTGTCAACATTTGAAATAATACATTTATAGTTTAATGTGTTTTGACTTTTTGTCTTGAAAGGGATTTCGATGGTGGTGTCATTCACCGATTGGACCGGCACTTCCTTATATAACTGGCATAAACTTTAGTTCGGCGTTAAGCTCGAATCAACCAAATAAATGTCTTACAATTTTTCTCTCGGGTATACCTCTCCTGTGATAAAATGAAGCGGTGAAAACTAGTAATTTTAATATGGGTCAACTATTTTTTTTATAACTTAAATTCGACTTACTAGATTTGTCCACATCACAGGAGATCTGTACCAATTGGTCTTTGTGGAAAAAACTTAGATTTAAGGACATGGTGTATTTGTCTTTTTGACCTTGTATTATCTTAGCTAAAGGACAAGGCAAAAGAAAACAATTTGTTTGTGGGATCGGTGAATTATGCGTATGGTCAACGTCCTATCTTACCTTTGTTTTTGCCCAAATACTGTTGACGATGCCTTTACTCACCAAAGTTGCGTTCGCGCGACTTCCCCGGGTTAGCCTGACTAGGGTGACGTCATACTTCCCTAAAAGATTCTTCTTGCGCCGTTCTAAACATTATTCGCGGACCTACCTGCGGAGATTCCAGCTCTAAGGTATCACGCATTCTAAACATTATTCGCCGATGGACTAAGTAATATTTGGTAAACAACAACACGTGTTTTGCTTTATCTGTTTTTACAAAATGTGACCTTTAGAGTTAAAAAGGTCTATACTTTGGTTTCGGTCTGTTACATTTACTTGTTAAATGCATAAACTCGCCTGTACATATCAATAAATGTTTCATAATATTTTTTCTTACAATATTAAACATAAGCGCGTACATGTAGGCCTATAAATGTTTTGAAAAAAGTAGGTCAAGTTCTATGTCTATATACACCCAGCCGAGGATCGAGTCTTAATTTAACCAAAATTAAAAGACGTTAGCCATTCAAATTCAAAAACTTATTGATCTCATGCTGGCACACCATCCTATAAGTGAAATAACCCAAAGTCTAATGTCACGTCCAAATTTAACAAAATTAAACCCGACAAAGCGGTATGTTTATTTTCTGGTATAGAGATTGTGAGTGATTCATTGGGGTCTTCTACAGCCCACGAAGTGTCGGTTCACAAGAAACTATCATACACATTTGGTTATTTGTTATAACACATTTTCCGAGCTTGAATAAGAGCAGGTGGCTGAGCTAGGCGTCCGGTCGACGTTTACTGCTGGCGATTTGGTGCCTGACTGAGGGTCGACACGTTCGATTCCCTGCGTGTTTCAACCTGCAAAACTATAGAATCGGTTAAAACTAAAAAAAAGTTTTAGCCCCAAATGTGGACCATTTTGCAGAATAAACTCTACGTTATCCGCTTCAGACTGTTCCTATATGATGGGACGGTTTATCAGCCGTATTTGTTATGCTGTTGAAGCATATTTGGGGGATTGTTATAATTTATGACTCCAACAGTCGCTGCTCCTTGAAATATTTACGTATTCGTAATTTTTCAACGTCAAAGTCATAGCAAAACATGAGTTTGCACCAGTGTATTTCTTCTACACCGTCCGCACTGCGTAACTGTCTTGCAAATTATTAGTTAGCCCACTTTTTAAAATCGCTGACCCAAGACACTCATTGTCGATGGTAGTATATAAGACTTGCATGATTTTTCTCGGCGTGGCTTCAACCCGGAAGTCAGGAACTGTTTTTATTGGATTTATCAATGTTTTGATTAGGGAATCATTGAGTATTTTATTTCCACACTTGATTGTGATTGAAATTTTGACGAATTTATGGTGTAAACTTCTTTTAATAAAAATCCCCAAAAACAGGGGATAATCAGCGAAAAGATGACTTAGTCATACATTAGAGCTGGAATTTCCTCATGAAACCTCGAGGTAGGTCCGCGAATAACGTTTAAAATGTTCCTGCGCTTGAACGCTTTCAGAGGTCAATTGAAAATGGAAGTATTAGTCCATGAGCCAAACAAGAGTTGACTACCAGAAAGTTGGACTAAAAGTCAATATATTTTTCAGTTAGTATGATTTATGTGGAAAATGAAAAAAATGTGATGGACGCGTGGAAAGAGAAGCTTAACATGGCCATTTTGAAAAATGGCTGCCCTTTGTAGGCATATTTCGGGGATTTGACTAACTTTTCAGCGATTGATCTAAGGCATATATAGTCCTTAACAAGACATGTTCAGCATGTTATTTCACACGTGTAAGAACAATTTGTGTAAAAATCAGTCCAGATTTGGTTAGAATGGTATATATACTTGCATTGGTTCTGTCATGTCCATGTCCAGCGTGAATCATTTGTAAGAAAGCATGATCTGAGAGTTTACAGAATGTTAAATCATATACGTGTAACATAAGGATGAGGTACTTCTTGACTGTTATCACTTTGCTTTTAAGGGGCCTCGACAATAAAGCCTTGCGTGGTTATTCATTAAAACATCGCCCTTTGCTCATTCCCAGGTCCTACAGGACAAAACAGTACGTCAAGCATTTCCAATTTTCTACTTTGAGCAATGAGAACCTATTCCCAAACAACCTTGGGACAGCTTTCATGACAATCTGTTTAGTTGTTCCTTGGATTGGTTTGCTCGTCATTGTACTGAAGGTCTTCAACTATATTTTCTTAACTGGGTCGTGGAAGTAATCTACATTTTGAAGCCGTTGCTGTATGACATCTTTAAAAACGTCTTATCCATCATTCTCACGGGCTGATAACATGTCAGTAGATACCCCAGGAGACGCAACTGTCCCGGTGGAAGTGTTCGCTAGATCAGACGGATCCTTTCCAAATGATTTGTCTAATTTTTTCCAAAGGTATTAACAATTGCTGTACTCGAAACTCATTCTATCAACCATCTTTATGTAGGTCGACCCAATAGTTGCAAGTTGACCGCTTTAGTACCATAATTGGCGTGACATTAATGGAAACATAACTGTGTGTTAAAATGTAACACAATTAGCCTTCTTGATTACCACAAATGACCACAGTATAACTTTACTCCAGCATAATTAGTCTCTAGTCATACCTCAAAGTCTGACCATATTAGGCACATTAGCGTTTTCATATGTCAGCTTATGACATCATCCGAACAAATACTTTCTACATATAGACAGATAGGGAGATACCATGCGACCTTTTATGGCTTTTTGTGTACTGGTTAAGCCTCAAATGCTGGATTTATATTGGCAGCATCAACCCCAAATCATGGGATCCAGCCTATCAGTGACGCTCAATATCACAACAGTCACATGTATTTGTCTTGATAGTTCTTTTCAAACATCTTCAGACTCCAACATTTGATTAAAACCGTGTGTATCTATGGCTTGTAACTGGCCTTGAATTTTCTGCGTTGAAAAGCTAAATGGACTCCATGAAATAGATAAACGACTGAATTTGGATATTATTTAAACTGTGAACAGAAAACTTGCCCTTGGTCATGTTTATAAGTTGATTTCGAGCACTACTTTCCGTCATTATATTTCCCTCAATCGCCATATAGTCTCCTACTGTCGTTGAATCGGCTTATTCCATTGGCCAGTGGATTCAGGGGAAAACCCCAAATGGGACAAGATCATGAGCTGGTATTCAACTCTGATAACAAAATAGGGGTTTGTAATGTGCCAAGGTTAAGACACACTTGTCTTCACCTTGGCTAGAGAAGATGGTATAAGAAGACGGACAGCTCGGTTGCATGGTGTACCCGCAAGTGTCTTAGTCATTGGTCATTCGGCAATCACTTCCGACTCTACTCCCAGGTCTGGTAGTCCTGTATTCCCAAATATTTGTACAATTGGGATATCAAGTTACAGATAGAATGAAAGTTGATCAACCGGAGTGTTTTGGATATATCCGTGCCATTTTTTGATTGCACAGAAGCAACTAGATGCAACTAGAATGTCTGTGTTTTTGAGTGCGTACCTTTCCATTTTGACAGCACTTACAGACTATCCGACACAAGCTATAGACTTTGGTCGGCCAGGAAATAAAGCATTTAAAAACTGCACCAAAGGAGCATCACGCCTCTGCGCACACCAATGCTGGCGGAAAATCGGCGATCATATTCAGGCCGGTGGTTTGTACTGCAATACGCCAATGCTGGGCCAGTTCTCTAATCTAGTCGACCGGTTTTCACCCAAGTTGTACTGGCATGCGTGAAATAACATACTTAACATAGCTTGCTAGGTGTGTATATGCCTCAGATCTATCGTCGCAGATTTACAGTCAAACATCCGAAATATGCATAAAAGCCGCGGTCATTTTCCAAAATGGCAACCAAAATCATGTTAAGCTACTCTTTCCAGATGTCAATCACATTTTTTAATTTACTACAGATATCATTCTAACTGAAAAATATACCCGAGTCGTCACACTAGATGCTCGAACGATTAAGTGGCACACACAGTTGACCCAAGTAATATGCACGAACGGAGCAGGGACGCTTGGGCTGACTCTGGGAAGCCAGAGTGACTCGCTCGTACGCAACCACAGTGTCATCTTAAGGATAGGGTAGACCGGGGACAGTTGTAACACTTTTTGGAAAATCGGTCTTACCAACTTATCTTATCAATTGAGTGTTTTAACTTATTTTAAATGGAAGATAAATTTTAAAGTGTAGAATCTTAATGGGTTTGAATTTTATAAAGCTTGTTTTAAGCCAGTCATAAATACAAATATAAAGTTTAATGTTCGACTGACCCACGGTAGATTCTTAGTATCATGGCAAGTAGAGTAGAGCGAGTAGTTGGGATTTCATTTACTGTTACATAATAAGTCAGGGTTGTGCTTCATTACGTACTAAATCTTTCTGTGCGTGATAAATAAGGATCCAATTTGGCTGCCTACTACTGATAAAAAAGAATTTGTGCGTTAGGCGTAGTTTGTTTGCTTGTTTGATTGGGGTTTAACGTCGTACTCAAGGGTATTTCCCAATGGGTGAAGAACCCACCCTCAACACCACTGGCAACAAACAAATACAGGCCGGGACAAATACAGGACGACAGCAACAGGACGCAATACAGACAACACAAACCGATCGGGTTCCTGTTCCCCTTTAGCTCTGAGAGCACCAGGGCAACAAGAAGCTCCCTCCGACCACCTGCCGTTAGACGTAGTGGGGAGCGGTATATCTCTACTGATAAAGAAGGATTTATGTGTTTTTAGGTATTAAGATGCGTGTGGTCGCACGTAAGTATATAAGTAAGGGATGTGCGTTATCAAGTACTAAGGTGCGGGTGTGTAGCACATTAGTACATGATAAGTAAAGGCTGTGTGTTATTGAGTACTAAGGTGCGGGTGTGTAACTCTCGAATACGCAGGGGTTATTTATTCTGTATTATGTACTAATGTGTGGGGAGATCAGGGCGATCTTGCAATAGATGGAGAGCATCGTATGTGGCATCATGAGTCACATAACAAAACAGGTTGACAGTAGTTCTTAGAGTTGACACCGTTGACTAGAGAAAGGGGACTGTTTGAAATTGTGTTTTAGGGGTGCTTCCCTAGAATGGATTTCGTGGCCCGTCAGCTTTTATTACCATATACTTTACAATTATTTTTACAAGTCTAAACATTACCATAGTTTTACAACAAATAACTTTAAAACAAAACAAGAAGTATAATTATGATATAATAATAAAAAAACGTGTCTAGCGGAAACAATAATATGGAATATTTTAGTCTATTTAGAGTTTATATACATGCTAGATACATTTGAAAAGATACAAGTAAACGTCAATTTTTAACTTGAATTATCTTCTATAGTAACTAGTCTTCACACTGTATTTATATTTGATTTTTACGCGGAAGTATCACATATGTATTTAGCAAGGGGACACAAGTCTTATATACTAGTATATACTAGAGAATAGTGTATTGAGACAGCGTTTAAGGACTCTACCGCTAGTCAGGGGGAAAATTTTGACTTTTTTCGTTTTTTGCCTTTCTGAAATCTTTTTTTCATAATCTTGCTAATGCGAAAAGTTTGACAACATTTTTTAGTATTTTAGATTGTTTTTTTTAGATTTAAATTGTAAAATGCCTGCTTCAAAGATTATGCATATCGAAGGGCGGAAGGGATTAACGAGATAATCTCACCTCGACTGACTACCTGCTGACTATTACCACCAACCAATTAGCGAGGTCCACAGATCAATTACATGATCGCTGGGGATGTTTATTTGAACCGAACAGTAGACATGGTGAACAAATGTATGTGGGTGGTAGACCACACATTTATACGGACTACTCACACCTCCAGTAGCCCTCCTACTGTTAGTCATTAACAAAGGTGTGAACGAAATCTGTGATGCCGACCTGTGTAAAATTTCAGAGTTAAAACTGCCATTTAAAGACATTGTTGTAAAGTTATGTATTTAAAAAATTAATGCAATAGATAGAACTTTATTTCGCCTTTTCATTCAATTATTAAAAAAACATGTTGTTAATTAAATTTATTGGAGTAATCTTGACACAAAACCTACAGTTTAATTACCAACATACGTTTAGGTTGTTTTCTCAGCTTTCATGTTCCTTGATCTTTATGATTGAAAACGTTTATTTCACATACACTATTTGCACTAAAAGTTTTAAATTTGGCACAGACAATCTTGAAGCCATTATCTAAAAAACCGTAATGCAGTTTTTATATTGATTTTAGTTTTGAATATATTTAGCAAATATTTTTTTAAAGTCATATTTTTATTTTTTACATATATTTTTATAAATTGTTCAAAAAGTATCTTGAATTTAGAAAAAATCCTATGACGGTTTTTAGTTTAATTACCGGTCTGCACAGACATGCAAGTTTGGACAAAAACATCTCAAACCATCTAAGAAAAATAAAAGTTACAAACAAGGGTCTGTTTTTAGAAATATTCGACGTTTTTCTTTATTTTTGTCATTATAATATATGACGAATAATGACGTAACCGTTCTTCCCCTCGCCTACGTTCTGTCAAACCCCTTACTGCTTTTACGGGTTAAACGCGGTACGAGTTGGCCTATCATCCTACCAGCGGCGTAGGGAAACCGTTCGTTTGTATCGTTGTTGAGGTTGACGAATATCTCACCCCTGTACAAGCTGTCTATCACCCCTCCAGTAGTGCGTATACCTTTACTGGCCAGCCCAGACCTGTCTTTCATATCGAAGTAATACCCTGATGGCGGTATAACGTAAACGCCAGTAGAGATTGATTGACGGCTATGGGGCTCGATTACACCGTCCACGCAGGCGGCTATGTCGTACCCCACGTCACCTTCGTGCGCTCTTTCCGGTTGTTTAACAACCTGATCAGATAGGGAAAATTGAATAACGTCTGTCTTCTCTAATAGGTCCAAGGCCCCAGTACGTAATGGATAGTGAAGCCTGTCATAGATAGAAGGGAGGCCCGGGTGCCTCTGTTGTTGTTCCTTCAACACCTCCGTTAAACAAACGCTATTATCGGGACTATACCCTCGATCTTGACACCAAACGTACTCCGGACAGCGTGCCTGCATATCACTCAGATGGACCGTATTATGAAGGACTAGGTGGAAGTGTAAGGCCTCGGGTGAGTAATTCAAGACAGAATAATCCGATTCCGCGAAAGAATATATAAGCCTCTCATAGTATTCTTTTGTGGGCTCGTTCGTACACCGTTGTATACCATCTCTGAGATAAACTAGGCATAATGCGGCTAATATAAATCAGGCGTTAGTGTGTACAGCAGTGATAAACCCGGCAGAATGGCCTAATGTTAGTCGTTCA
>JARFOD010008312.1:0-11506 GCA_031763545.1 Mopalia muscosa | reverse complement strand
TGTATTTGTGTCTGTCGTCATATAAGTGAAATACCCTTGAGTACGACTTTAAACACCAATCAAACAAACAAACAAACATTTCTTCATTGGTGTAGGCGTAAGGTTGGAGGGAGCTTCATGTTGCCCTGGTGCTCTCAGGGCTAAAGGGGAACAGGAAGCCGATCTGTTTGTGGCGTCTGTATCGCATCCTGTTATTGTCATCCTGTATTTGTCTCGTCCTGTCTTTGTTTGTTGCCAGTGGTGTCGAGGGTGGTTTCCTTCACCCCTTGGGCTGGGACGTTGTCATATAAGTGAAATACCCTTGAGTACGACGCTAAACCCCAATCAAACAAACAAACAATCTTGATTGATTTAGTGGTTAGCATGTCAGTCTACTCTGAAGTCTTTAATGTATCACTCATGTGTTGGAGCATGTCCATCTGTCAACCTCTGGTGTATGTGTGAGTCTGCAGTAAGTGCTGAGGTATTTACAAGTTTCCTCTTGGATTTCTTGGAGGTCACTTGGCTACTGTCATGAAATTTTCTCCTCATTTTACACCAAACAAATTTAGGAAGGATGTTTAACATATGACATATTAAACACTACAACATTTGCATTATTTTGGAATAACACTTTCTAAGATTGAAAATGTTTCTAGTTCCTAAAATTTTGCAGGTTGAATCCTGTTGGGGAATTGAAACCCATGACCCTCAGGCTTAGGCAACGGCTCACCGAGACCACCCAGCCCCTGTGCCTTCTACATTATTTTAATTTATGTTTCTTTTTGTCTTTCTGTTTCAGTCTCTGGAAAGGTCTATCTCAGGTCTCAAGATTTAAGCTGGCAGCTTTTGACCAAACCAGGAGTCCTTTTAGCTTCAATAGATTCAGGACATAATCAAATCGAGAATCCATTAAATATAGACACAGCTAATATGTTCATTCATTGTAACAAGCTTTCAACAAATCTATATATAATAATTACTTCACTATATACATTGATTATATAGGGGAATATTGCAAATATTTGATTTTGTACTGTATAATACTCATTCCATTTCTCTTCAAATCGTTTTCGAAAAAACAATAAACAAAATATTAGGTGGGATTTAGCTGTAAATCCAATTTTTCACCCATTAGTTTTGTTGGAAATACTGTAGCAACTAAATTTTGTTCCTTTCAATCTCTATGGTATATTGCCAATTGTTTGATAACCACAGGAGTATACAAATTGTGCAACCCAAAGATGAAATTGCGGTTGCATGTTAATTTTTACAGAGATGCAGTATAGGTAAATTTATTATTTTGGCATTCAAACATGGGTAAGTAGAATATCCATAAGCATTTTCAGAAATACCTTTAAGAGAGGGTAAGTTTGTTGAACAAAATAAATGATGTATGCAGGGAACAAAGAGTATTTCCATGATATGTTTACCAATACTAAATTGGAACATTCAGTATTTTATTCACAATATTAATCTTAATATGTTTAGTAGAGTTTGGCAGGGAACTGTTCAGAGTCTGGTTTAATCTCAACTAGCCAGGGTCTTTATGACCTTCTGGTAAAGGCCACAGTTTATATTAATGTAAAGAAAGTATTTATTTCTGCTGTCCAGCTAATGGCAGCATGTTGTCTGCCTATAACAGGAGAACTATTATTTGTAACAGAGGGGAACTCACTTAGTTTAAAGCTTGTGGGGCTAGTACTGTTGGAGCACCCTCTTCTTTCTATAAGTGAAAAACCCTTGTGCACTACGTTAACATTAATTAATTAAAATAAATTTTAATACATATGTTAATATATATATATTTTGTAAGCTTAGTTTCTTGTTTTCATATATATTAAGAATTTTTTAAAATAAAACACGACTCCTGTTTGTAAGACCAAAGTACTGTGTTCATTCTTCAAAAATACACTGTTTAACCGTTATATTGATGTAAAAAGAAAATTTGGTTTGGCCCTTTGTTTATATATATATATATATATATTGCATCCATATTAGTTAAAAATGGGTAATAGATGCACCGCTCAGGACAGTGGTTAGTCCGTCGGTCGCTATCTCCATTTTCTAAACAATGAGCAATGGACGATTCATCAGTATATAAGTTTCATTCCCAGGAGTACGACTTCGCCCCATGAGGGAGCAGGTGGGCCATGGCCCCGCAGAATACTCCCACGGCTTCCTTGGTTGATCTTCACATAAGTGAAATACACTGGAGTACGACGTTAAACACCAATCAAACAAACAAAATCAAACCCCATTCAAACAAATAAATACTAGTACATTACAGTTGAGCAACACCACTCATTCAAATTTATTTCCAATGCACCAAATAATGCTAATGTGGGGTAAAACACAAATCAATCAACCTAATAAGAAACTTTATGTTGATGATTAACTATTACAGAGAGGTCAACCATCCCATATACTTTAATAATTATACAGTGTCATGGAAACACTAATTTACATTTTGATGAATAACCAGGACTTACTTCACTCGTAAAAATTGATCTTTATTTAGAATTGTTTGGCTGTCAAATACCTTCATTTCACTGAGCTGCTTGCTGTAAGTGGTGGTCATTGTTTGAAATTGTCATAGAAAATTTTAAGAAATACACAGCTCTCATTATGAATTTATCTTTGATATAAATAATAACACGAGTTCAATTGAGTTGCAATATACTCTTGAAGAAATCTTGCAAGTTTGAATAGAATCCACAGGGTGACAGCATCTCGGGACAAGAATACACAAACCAAAATGTGACAAAACATCTGGATATATTGAATATCTTAATTCTATCAAATGTAACACTCCAAAGTTTGATTTGTATTTCATAAACCGCTTTCAAGTCAATGTCCCAAACCAAAAAGTTGCCAAGAAAATTCTAGTTAACATACAGAAACCAAATTTAGACTGCCAACAGGTGCGCCACCCATTTAATAATTATACTGTGTTTAGCCCGCCGAACACGGGTGACTCCATTGGGGATTCAAAAGTTGCAGGCTGATGAGGTGATGAGACACTGTTGGCAACTCATCACACTGGGTCAAATATGTTTCAATATCTTGCAACTCAGCGTCCACTTCTCTCCTCGTGTGCAGCAAACATGCACCAGAAAATTGCAGCCATAACTTGCATATCCAATCATTAACCAAGATAGAGTTACAGGATTTAAATTTAAAAAATATTATGTATAATAAAGAGCTCTGTTGCCTGAATCTACAATGTTCAAGATCAAAGCTAAAATTTCTATGCATTTTTTAGACAAAGCCATTTTTAAAAAAATCATGTGAAGTGTTAAGTCACTTGATATAAATGTTGGCTCACTTTAGAAGAATCGCTTTAGTGTGCGGCAAATCCCGACTAACACAGCTCTGATTTATAAATTTGTCTTTGATATAGATAATGACACAAGCTCAATGGAGTCGCAATATACTCTTAATTGTTTGTTTTGTTTGATTGAGGTTTAATGTTCTACTCAAGGGTATTTCACTTATATGACGTGCCAGCCCAGTGGGTGAAGGAAACCACCCTTGACACCACTGGCAACGAACAAAGACAGGACGGGACAAATACAAAACGACAACAGGACACAATACAGACACCACAAACAGATCTGCTTCCTGTTCCCCTTCGGCTCTGATCGCACCAGGGCAACATAAATTTCCTTCAAATATACGCTTGAAGAAATCTTGCAACGTGGAAAGTTCAATTTGAATTCCATAAACAGTTTTCAAGTTAATGTCCAAAAAATTGACAAGAGATTTCAAGTTAAATCAAATTTAGACTGGGATCAGGTGGCACCACCTGTAGGTAAACGCACAACAAAATCAAGTCTTGTAAAACAGTCGACAGACTGAATGGTTAAAACACCATATCGTTATTTCAAGGAAAGACGGGACAGGACACAAAACAAACAGAATGGCTCACCCTGCCCTTTAATATAGGACCACCAAAAAAAAAAAAGAGTGAAAGAGATTTAGTATATTACAGTTTTATTTCAATTAATGTCATAGCATGATGGGTCAGTGTTACTATAATACTTAAAAAATCCAAACCAATGAAACCAGAGACTTCAACAATTCAAATTCCTTACAACAAAACGAGATAAAAAAATGTTGAATGTTACAATACACAATCTATAATCAAAAACACATGCCACTGAAATAATTGGCAATGCTGCAACATTCATTGTAACAAACTCGTCTTAACATGATAATAATTTAAATGGTAAATGTATGGAATTTTCTAGTTAACATATCATGGCATTAATTACATCCCCATGATGGCATTAATAACATCCCCATGATGGCATTAATTACATCCCAATGATGGCATTAATTACATCCCCATGATGGCAGTAATTACATCCCCATGGCATTAATTACATCCCAATGATGGCAGTAATTACATCCCCATGATGGCAGTAATTACATCCCCATGATGGCATTAATTACATCCCCATGATGGCAATAATTACATCCCCCTTAATTCAAGTGTTCAGCGATTGGAAGAAAAAAAACTCATCAAAATTTTATTAAATATGAAGTTTGCAGTTAAATGTAAACTACAAATGGTGGATCAATTTACCAAACCGATTTAAAATTTGGCAACCAAAATTGATTAACGAATTTCTTAATGTAGGCATAAACAAATCAATGAACATGTGAAAAGCGTTAGCCACATGACAGTCCTTACGTTAGTCAAGGCAACAATGAACTGAATTTTTTTTTCTTAAAACTATTTAACTTTGGGGCCACATTCAACAGTTGAAACTAATCCACAAACAGGCCTACCAGCTTCAGGGCTAGTCTTTGTAAGAAAATGGGAGAGTGTAAGAAAATGGGAGAGTTTTCAAATATCAATAAATACTCACCTGGGATTATTTTCACAAGATGTCTTTACAATTAAATCTTGTATGATATTTTTATGCCTATAGTTTAACTGAAAAAAATTATCCTACGTATTTGTTTTTTGTGGAAGATGACATTTTGTTAAAATGAGAGGGCTTTTAAACATTTGGGCTTGAGTTCAAAACTGCTTTGTGGAATCGGGGCCCAGCACTAGTCATCATGGTACTAATGTTAAAAGTAAGCTAAGATCGCTTTGTGAAACAGCCCCTGAACAGCTGAATATTAAAGTAGGTTATTTTTTTGCTCACAGAGATCCAAAAAGCTGAAGTACAAATTACTGTCCCTCATGAATGGGCTTCTATGCAACCAGCGAGCTGTATGCTGAGGCAACATACATTATGGGAGTTTAGGAATATGACAACCAAATTGACATTCCTTTGTGAAGAGATGTCGTGTTAATGTTTTATCGTGGCGGGTTGTTGGTAAACAGAAAAAAAAAACAAGCAAAAAATTTAAAATGGCACTTTTGCAAAAAGCAAACTCTGAGCTAGAGAAACCAAATTTATAACTCTTTATCGCCTTTTTTATTTCTTAACCTACTAAATTACTTACACCACTCATGAAATTGACCGTCTGGCAAGGGGAGTTTGCCACTGGACTTACTCAAATAAAAAGATACAATGTAAAACATATACAATTACTTGTTGCTATGTATCAACAAAAGCAGGCAATTTGCATCCTTTAAGAAGTTTCACTTTTAAGCTTACTTGTTAATAATGTACATTTATTATTCAACAGTTAATCCAATCAATTGCTTGTTTGTTTGGGGAAGTGTTCTGATGTTTTAGAGGCTGAAAGTCCCTTGAATGCTAGGTGTACAACTATGCTTCAAACACCCTTAGCTACAGAGACATCTCTCCTATTGCCACTTATAACAATATGGGGCAAGATACAGAGCGCAGAACATCTTTATCCACAAATATATTGGGGTTTACTCGATTGGGATTCAACACCATAAATGTGTATTTTAAATTCTCTGCACAATAGTTGAAGAAAACCACTAACAACAAAATCACTTAAAACCACCAATCATTACAAACTGATTGGCTTCGTGTTGCCCATTTTTGAAGGCACCCTTTATCAGTCGGTGATAAATTAGGAATTTCATAGTGTTATACACCACCACAGATCAACTTAAATTATGTTTAGCTCAAAGTCCACCAAACGCAGGTATATGATGTTTGAAGCGTAAATACAAAGCTTTCAACTATTCTATGTGGAATCTGTCAATACGTTCTTTAACACATTTAAAATTACTACATTAACTGTCCAGTTATTATCTTGGCACATTTAGTGAAATCAGATGGGAAAACCCATTCAGCACTATATCAGTTACACTGTGACTTTTATGAGAAAATAATTTAAATAGACCCTTAAAGTTCAAAAACTTACCAAAACTATGCAGAACTCAACATTTTAAATATTAAAGACGATCATGTATACAGAATTTCAATTTAATCCAATGAAGTTTAATTGAATTGTCAACTTGGCTTTAACTTTGCATGATTGATTGATTATTGTTTAACTGCTCAAAAGTTTCTAAACTTATATGCCTGGTTTATGACACAACCATACGGTGAGGTGTTAAATACAGATGCTGTTTTAAAATTGATGTTTCTCCATTGTAACTGTACAACATAAATATGTCAACTGGTTCAGTTAGAGACGGATACAGACATATGGACAACCAACTGGTAAACTTGTATTCCCCCTTAGGTACCACTGATAGCCATTTAATATTGTTCATAAAACATTAAAAGCAATGGGATTAAATGCTTTAACTATCAACCTGTAATATAGAATACATACATATACACCAAGCAAAGGTTCCTTAGTATTAACAACATCACAAGTCTACAATTCAGCACCCATGAGTAATAAACAGCTCTTTGCAATAGAATTCAGCTCAATATAACTCGTTTGTCATCAGAATTTGTTTGCTTTAGCCCTGTTTTATCAGAATAGATGACCACATCAATTCACCTGATTAAACACTTGTGGTCACATAAAATATACATTTCATGAATTCTAAAAAAATCAACAAAAAGTATGTAAAAATGTAAGTGAACTATATACTTCGTGGGTCAGTTAGAGATACGATCTATTTTTTGGAGGAATTCGTTTGAGCATCTTAGAACTTAAAACCACTTTTTTTTCAAGGCCTTGGCCACCTTTGTTGACCAGGCATCCGCTGAAATCTTGGTCCTCCCATTCTAGGGCCTCTAGAACGAGGTGGAAAGTTTCTGGGGCCCCCACCACGCCCTTCAAAACCCATGGGACCACGTGGAGGAGGGCCATTCCAACCTCCTCTGGGACCTCCAAAAGGAGATTGGTTACGTGGTCCAAAGTTTCCAGGGCCCCCGCCACGAGGCGGTCCAAATCTAGCTGGATTTCCTGGTGGTCTGTTGTGAAAACGAGGCCCAGGTCCACCTCTGTGCATACCAAATCCTCGGCCAGAACCTCTCATTCTCATAGGACCACCTTGTTCAGGATTGTTCATTTCAAGAAAATCTCCATTGCCACCAAAATCAGAATCTTGTGGTGGGCCCCAATTTGAATTACCTTGGGGTTCACGAGGATCTGCATCTCCACTTTGCGGGCCAAGGCCCCCAAATTGCTTGAATTTATTTCCAGTATTTGGGAGGTCCATTTGGAGAAGAGGTTGTGGTTTTGGGGGCCAATTCTGTTGAGAGCCCCAGTTGTTTTCGGTTTCCTGCTGTTCCTCTGGAGGTGGAGGCGGGGGTTGAGTGAGCAGACTTAACGGCAGAGATCCAGGTGAATCGGTAGATTGTAGCTCTGAAATATCTGCCGGTTGTTCTGGAGAATCGGATGGTGTATCCCATTTGCTCTTCCGTTGGCGAGTCCGTCCAGTAGCTGGAGGGGTGCTGGTATCCTCAGTAGAGAAATGGCGTCTATTACTAGACTGAGATGGTTTAGACTGTGAGGAGTTGCTAGCACTGTCATATTGATTTCTCAGGTCCATACTGCTAGACTGACCGTACATGTCGGACAAATTTTCTCCCAATCCTGGAAGAAGTGGTGGTATTTTCTTGTCAGATTGACTGCCAGAATTGTTCATATTGTCATTCCAGTTACCACTTTGAAAGGGTTTATTATCCATGTTCATGTTAAAATTGTTGCCACCAAATCTTGGCATTTCACTAGACTGTCTTTGGTCATACCCAGTACTGCTATTTACACTACTTCTATTATCCATATCTCGACCCAAGCTGCTTTCATTTGCTGACCCTCGGCTTCCAAAAGTGTCTCTTTCTCTTCCACGAGTTCCAAAATTACTATTGCTTTCTCTATCACTATTGGCATAATTGGGATTATTACCTATTCTGTCATTAAAACTAGAATCCTGATCTGGTCTACGATTATCAATATCTCTACCACGGTTACCAAAATTTTCATTATCTCTTCCACGAAAGCTACCAAAATTGTCACTGTCTCTCCCACGATTACCTAAGCTTTCACCATCTCTGTCACGGTTACTAAAACCCCGATCATTATCTCTTCCACGGTTACCATAACTTCTCTCATCTCTTCCACGATTGCCAAAACCGGAGTCAGTGTCTCTCCCACGCTTACCATAACCACTAGAATTGTCTCGCCTGTTATTACCGAACCCAGAATCTCGTTCTTGTTGTCTACCATCATCTCTGTCCCGTTTATTTTCATCTCTGCGTCTGTTGTCACGGTCATCACTGTCCTGTCTTCGTCCATCGTCCCTTCTCTCTGACCTATTATCTTGTGATGCTCTCCATGCATCATTAGGGGGTAAATTTGGTTTAAAATTATCCCCTTGATTAAAAGAGCCAAAATTTGAATTGAGCCGTTGTTGTTGTTGTGTTTGAGCACTGCCACTAGGCTTCGCCCCAAAAGACTCTGTGTTTTCAAAATGGCTTGTCTGAAATCGCTGCTGGAACATGTTAGGATCACTTTGACCACCAGAAAACTGATCCCACGGTTTGGCTTCTTCCTTGGGTTTGATTCCTTGCCAGCCGTGGGTCATACCAACTCCATCGTGATCATCCTCAGCATATTCCTGCTTGATGAAATCTAAAGCACTTGCACTGCTATGCTCTGCTCTCTGGCGTTTTCGGTCATCGAGATGATAGTTTTCGGTTTCTCGCTTGATTTGTCTATTGTCTCCTCTCTGCTGCCACTCAGCCATCATCGCTCCTGGTGGTAAAGGTGGTGGTTTGGTGAGTAGATGAGAATCTCTTGATGGTGGTGGAGGTGGTGGTGGTGGCCAGCTCTGGTACTGGGCTGGCTGTCCTCCACCATGGCCATATTGATGTGAAGACCCTTGCGGATTCATCTGCTGTAATGACAAAATGAATTATTTTCACTGAGTAATCAATTTAAACATCTCAAATCTATGAATTTATTAAAGTGTGTTTATCTGCTTGGGGTTTTATGCTGTCTTGGGCTTATTTTACTTATTTTTTGTCTGCCAGCCAGATGTGATACATGGCCATCTCATGTGATACATGGCCATCTGATGTGATACATGACCATCTGGTGTGATACACGGCCATCAGTTGTGATACATGGCCATCAGATGTGATACATGGCCATCACATGTGATACATGGCCATCTGATGTGATACATGGCCATCTGATGTGATACATGGCCATCGGATGTGATACATGGCCATCAGATGTGATACATGGCCATCGGATGTGATACATGGCCATCGGATATGATACATGGCCATCTGATATGATACATGGTCATCAGATGTGACACCTGGCCATCACATGTGATACATGGCCATCGGATGTGATACATGGCCATCGGATGTGATACATGGTCATCGGATCGGATGTGATACATGGCCATCAGATGTGATAATGGCCATCGGATGTGATACATGGCCATCAGATGTGATACATGGCCATCATATGTGAGACCTGGATTTCATATTTGACACATGGCCATCAGATGTGACACATGGCCATCAGATGTGATACATTTTCAGACAATAAGAACAGAATAAGAGCACTAGGGCAATTGGAGAACACCAATGCACAGCATGCAAATTTCTGTTCTATCCATGTTCAAAAATACTTTTGTACTGCATATAATTGTATACATGTATTTTACCTGATTAGGTTTAAATCTATCAAATGAGCCACCTCTATTCGGCACTTTATCCTTTCCTTCCTGGTTATACCTGAAAATGACAAAACAAAATATCTTTACAGAAGAATAGGTTTACTTCAAAAGCTATATTTCTATGGTTTGAATGACTGAAAAAACTTCGACCCCAGCAGCAACATAATTTGTTTATTTGCTTGATTGGAGTTTTGGGGTATTTCACTTATATGATGACGGATTGTCCACTTTGCTTTGCACCTTGCCTTATTACAGTAAAAAACCAAGAGGAAACCACCCGTGCAATTGCCAGAGCCACAACATGTGACTCGCTCATATACTTGATGGTCGACAGGTGGACTTGATCCCATAAATGGTACATCGAAGCAGGAATAGTAAGTGCACACGCTACCACTAAACCACAACCAGCAACTTACAAAGACAAGACAGGACAATCACAAAATGCAATACTAAGTTCACAAACAGATCAGCTTTCAGTTGCCCCTTAGCTCAAAGAGCACCAGGGCAACAGGAATAATGGAGGAGGATTTGTTTCTTTGATTGGTGTTTAACGTCGTACTCAAGGGTAGCTCAACTTATATGACGACGGATTGTCCACTTCACACTGTACACAGCCTTATTACAGTGGAAAACCGAGAGGAAACCTCGTAATCATTGTAGAAAAAGAACTTACTGTTTAATTAAACCAATAGCCACTTCTCTAGGCAGCTCTACAAAGTTGATTTCGTCAAACAGACTACTTTCTCGGTCAGGAAGCTGAAAATTTTTCTTCATTTCTAACACAGCTTGCTCTGGAACAAACTTTCCTAAAAACCCAAAAGAAACACCCATTTTTAATGAAACAAACTCTTAAATATTTTGGAATAAAAAATTACAAGGAAAACAAGCTTGGGCTTTAATTAAGCGTTCTTTTCATTCTTTTTATTTGTTTGACTGGTGCTTAACATCCTATTTACTCATTGAATTTGTTGTTGTTTCCATCACTAAAATTATCACAATACATTTGGTAAAAACAATTAAGAAAATGTCTCCCAACAAACAACACAGTTAAGTACATAAATAATCTATAAAATAAACTGTCAATGTTACCATCTTCTTCAGTCCTTTTAATAGATCGTCTGTTAAGCTCTGTATCACTGGGCACCAAGACGGCAGCTTTGCGATAAAAACCTTGGAAATACTTCATCTTTCTTTTCTGTGCAGATGGGTACACATTTGTCTGATCCAGTATATAATTTCTGTTCCTTGTACTTGCTGAAAATTATGAATTTTATTAGTTATAATATTTATTACGTTTATTAGTTATAATATGATGGACAATTAGAAGTCCTTGAATGTTCTGAGGGCATCATCTAGGACATGAAAGATCATCCACATTATCTTTGTTTGATTGGGGTTTTGCGCTGTACTTAAAGGGAAAGACCAACGATTTTAGACCTAAACTTATTACTTTTAATGAATATTTTCAAAGACAAACAACTGTAA
>JARFOD010008301.1:0-11506 GCA_031763545.1 Mopalia muscosa | reverse complement strand
GAGCAGCAGTTGCTGAGATATAGTGATAACAAGAATTGTTATGGGACGGACGGACGGACAGACGGACGGACGGACCACGGAGAGTGATGAGAATAGCCCTCAGTCAGAATGACTGTGGGCTAAAAATATAATTAAAACTAATTAGTTAACATTTTTTAAAGTTTATTTTGAAAAAAAAACGTTTTATAAAAATTTAATAAATTAAAAAATATCATTAAAATTTAATTAAAAAGGATAACATTTACAGAGCCTCATAATTACATTTTGCACAACTTCACCCTATGTATAACATAAACACAAGTTTTCACTAACATAGAATAGAATAACAAAGTCAGCAGAAAAATTCCTTGTTATAGTCTTTATAGGTGGCTCCATATGATTTGTTTGTTTGTTTGAGTGATGTTTAACGTCGTACTCAAGGGTATTTCACTTATATGACGATGGATTGTCCACTTTACACTGTACACAGCCTTATTACAGTGCAAAACCGGGAGGAAACCTCGTAAAAACCACCCTCGCGATTGCCGGAGCCACAACATATGACTCGCTCATATACCTGATGGTCGAAAGGCGGACTCGAACCCGTGAACGAAGCATGTTAAGTTCAGGAAGCGCACTCGCTACCGCTGAGCCACTGGCTCAATGTTAACATGAAGATAAGCAAACAGTCTCAAATATTTAAATCAACTTACTGTATTTTAGTCAGGGAATCTTTCAACTGCTTATTTTCCTGCAATTAGTAAAATAATAATGCATTAAATTCAATACATAATACTTCAGCAAATCTGTAACATATTTATTTATGTTTTAATCCATCCGATGTTGGATAAACCAGATTAAATCCTAACACCATTCTGCCCCGGAGGCCTTAGGTAAGGCAAAATATTTGGAATAAATTCTCAAGATTTGGTGTAAGGATAGGTAGACCTGGGTATAATCATAATATTGCCAGTCTTGCCTCAAAAAAAAAAACAAAAAAAGATTCTAAATTTAATTTAGGAGTTGCCCATGGAGAACATAAAAGTGATACAAAAGGACACCTTAAGTTAAAAACTTATGACTATAGCTAAAGCAACATATAAATGGTGTGCATTGATTCAAGGTGACTGTTTAGCATGTTATTGAATACTCAGGTCATCAAAAGTTTTTTTTATTGTCGATTTCCATTTCTCATTAAGAAAAATAATGAAATTTTATATCGAAAAAACAATGCATCTATATGAAGTATATATATGCATCTCCATAAAGTATATTGTCCTTGCCCTGTTTTTATAAAGTTCTGGTTGGCTACACAATGTCATGCTGATCTATAACTTATCTGTATGGACCAGTGACTTTCTAAGATGATATCTATTGATAATGATGAGAAGTGATATTTGACTTGCATTCCATTCAGTCTGACAATTGGCCCTGCATATGCTTAATAATTCATCAATACCAAAATATACAGGTAGTATTATCATAGAAATGTATGGGTTTGTGTGAGGATAATTAGCCTACTGTTCTTCCTGTGAGTGAGCATGCATAATTGTTCAGTTCTTAATCTAGATCTAGACTAAGATATCTGGCTCAAGTACCCAGTGCAAATTTAATAAAGAACGTTTTTAAAATGTCTAAATATTTTTGCAAAACTTACATCGGCACTTGATATTTTTTTTAACAGTTTGCTCATACTCATAAAATAAGCAATAGTAAAATGTTAGCAAAATCAACTGGAAATTCAATACTTTATCAGAAGTTTGAAATGGTATTGATTCATTTTTTTTTTTTTTTTTTTTTTGCAGATTTGGCAAATACAAGTTTTACTAAAAATGTTCTGGTTGGATGATTCTATTTACATTGATATTTTACAGATGAAGCTTCTTTTAGCTCAAATGATTGCTTGTTTGTTTGATTGGGGTTTAACATAGTACTCATGGGTATTTCACTTATAAGTTATATGATGACAGATTGTCCACTTCACACTCCTCATTACAGTGGAAAACCGAGAGGAAACCTTGTAAACACCACCCATGCGATGGTCGGAGCCACATCTTGTGACTCACTCATATACCTGAGGGTCGACAAATAGACTCGATCCTCGAATGGTAAATCGAAGTATGCTCAGAAAACGCACTCGCTAACTACTAAGCAACGGTCGCAGGCTCTTTAGCTCAAATGTAGAAAGCTTTAACGATATTGTGTGAACATACATCAGTGAATTTCTGTAGAAGGTTTTGGTTTCCTGGGCCCATTTGATTCTCCATCTGTGATACACGCGCCTGTAAACTGGTTTTCTCTACTTTGTGAGCCTCATGAGTTTTCTGCATACGGTCACGGAGAGCTTGGATCTCTTTTGCATCCATAGCAATCTTATCGAGGCTGTTTTTCTCGTGAGCTGTGTGACGGGCCTTCTCTTGGTTCATCTCTTGTCTTATCTCCTTCAGTTTATTACTTGCTGCCATGGCCAGTTGTTGTTCTGTAATAAAATGCAATGATGGATATAACATATCAAACACGAGTTATGTAAATTTGAAGTAAAACTCGCCACCCACTGTTGATGGAGTAAGTAATGCTGGAAATGCGATTAAAATCGAGACTATTTTTAGTATTGCACTACTTGCTTGTTATTTATTTTTTAAATTTCTTAATTGATGGTTAAGCCGTCCCAAGTTTATCTTACCTACAAGTATTCAAATGTCTGTTGAACACAGATCACAAAGTTCTCTACAAATCCACCATCAGGCCTATATATATGTGCCCACATGACAGCCCGATGGGGGGGAAGAACAATCACAAACAATGACAAGACACAGAACAAAACTCTGAGAAAACTACGGAGTAAGAAGCTCACAACAACCGCTTGCTACATCATTAACTTACAAGGCCCAGTTGATCAATATACGATTAGTAGCTAATACCAGATTAGTTTGTTTGTTTGTTGTTTGTTTCATTGGGGTTTAACATCATATTCGGTGGAAAACCGAGAGGAAACCTCGTAACAACCACCCTGACGATTGCCAGAGCCACAACATGGGCTTGCTCATATACCTGATTGTCGACAGGCAGACTAGATCCTGTGAACGGTACATCGAAGCAGGTTCAGTTTAGTAAGTGAACACGCTACCACTTAGCCACGGCTGCGTGCCAATACCAGATTAGAGATAAACCTTCAAAATGGTGTGACGTGCAAGCACATCATCTAAAAGTGGATGGCAGACAACAAACACAAGCCACACAAATACAGGACATAATACAGACATAACAGATTAGCTTAACGTTACTCCACAGCTCTGAGGGCAACAGGAAGCTCACACACAACCCTCCGCAAAATGACAACCAAATATATATTACTTTATCTCTGTGCCAGTGTGATTGCTTTTGAGAAACATATAACTTAATGGTTTATCATAAAGAATCATTACGATAAGAACATCTAGTTTACAAATTTGTTGGGATGTTATCATTGTTTTATAATTACCTTCTTGTAGACTTCGCTCCTTCTCTTCTAGTTGTTTACGAAGAAGTGCCATTGGGTCTCCTTTCTGACTTTTCTGTAAAAATGGATAAGGTTGGGTTAGGTTGTGTGCTTACTTGTTTGCTTACTGTTCATTTTAATTTATTTTCTTGGTCAGATTTTGAGCTACACTGCTGCCTACATGCAAAGTGACTATGTGTGAGTAAGTCTACCTCAAGAGAATGATTATTACAAGGTGTTTGGTACAGAGAGATTAGGTAGGTCCTTTAGATGTTAGTTTCTGTTGTATGCTCTAATGGCTCTTTGTGAGATTCTGTTTTTTATTGTATACAAGTACATGTAACGCTAGTGAGGGACCGCCTGAAACTTGTCAGGTAAATCTAAGGGAATTCAATATGACATTGCATTAGCCACTGAGCCAGACAGCCTTGCATTGTGCTCACAAGGCTTTCATATAACACTAGCATATAAAGTATTTTCAGTTTCACTTGTGTTTATTATGCTTTATGAGAGTAAGTTTTCTAAATTTGGTAAGAACACAAACAAAATTATTTTGAGAAACCAATTAGTAAGAAGTATGATATGAGCACAAAGACACTGACTAGATATATATGTGTAAGGATTTTATGTAAATTTAAAGTTTGATATAGAAAACACACATTACCAGATAATTTCTAGCAGTTGGGACAGAGAAATAGGCTTTACCTCTGGGGGTCTTACATGTTATTTCTGTGGCATGTCCCAAAATAAGAGTGTCCCAACTTATAGAAAATATAGGGTACTTATTATTGTATATGTATCTAATGACATTTGGCACAGGAGTTTTCCAGGTCACTTTTTGCATAGAGTTTTATGAAGGCTTTGTTAGTGTTTGATTGGGGGTTTTACACCTTCATTGAGGTTATTCATATCATATGACAGCGTACCAGCCAAATGGTTAAGGAAATCCACGTCAACATGATTAACATCAGTGGCAAATAAAAACCCAAATACAATACAGAACAATCACAATACAAAGACATCTTGAAGATATCAGCTTTAAATAGTGTAATCAAGGAAACCTCTGTTTATTGCGCGTAAATGTAAATTTTCAATGTAAAACTAAATTTTATTGATTATGTTTTATTTTCAATTAAAAAAAAAAAATAATAAAACAATTTTTTTTTTCTTTTATTAATGGGGTTGTATGGAAGGCTTTTATTATTAGACAGTATGTAACTGAGTGGTGTTGACAATTTTATCACCTGTACATCATGAAAGGGCTGACAGGTGAGTTGAGGTGAGAGAGATGTGATGTGTGGATCTGTTCAGGAATAGTCAACCAGTCACATTCCAATATACAGTAAATACTCTTATAAAAACTGTTTTCATTCAACATTCACATGCAGAAAATGTGCACACTATTCGCTGTTGTGTTCTGTCATACTACACTGATTGCTTAACCGGCCAACCAACATAGTATCCACCAAGGCTGTGTCAAAATCACCACAAGTATAAATTCCATCTATTTATTTTTGAATTATTAGAAAGTGTAGAGTAAGTCTGTATATTTGAACATGTCCCTGAGTTTGTGTACCCTCAACCGCCCACTGAACTCAATACACACTCTATTATCTGTACAAGTTTCTAGAAAAACTAGCCCCTGAGAGTCAGAGCTGTATCCAGCATCATTTACACCCATAGACATATTTTATTGTGCGGAATTAAATCATTTGTTACGTTAATACCCCTATATAAAGAAATATATAAATACTAATATAGTTATATAGGGGTATATATAAAGTACTTACCCCTATATGTTTAGAAATCTTAGAAATATATAAATACCAAAAACGATAATCTCAATTTATTTTTCTTTTAGAGCTTATTGGTTTCTTTTCTATAATTAGACTTTGGTTAACAGCGTTGACCTTAATACAACAAGATTAGTACCTAATTAACATTAAATGATTTTTTTCTCCTTATTTTTTTGTTTGGTCAAAAAAAGATGGATCTACAGGTAGTTCTTATTTAGACAATGATTAAACGGAAAAACTTTTAAATTTAAAATGATATTGAATTGAACAAATTTTCACAAGTTATATTAACATATATACTGTATTAAGACGAATGTGAAATTTACTGAGCAATCCTACTTGTATGTAAAAAACTGCTCTACTTTTCTTTTCATTGTAAAGCTTTAAATTTAAGAAATTTTTATGTAAATGTTTAACTATGTTTCTTAATTGTACAAAACTAAAACCAGTGAATATAATAGTTTGCTTAAATATTTTATGCTAAAGTGGCAAATATTTAAATATATTTCGAGTCAAACTGAACATTTTATTTAATTTATTACAAGCAAGCTGATGTGAGAGTAATTAACCCTGTTGTGGCTTGATTTTGAAAACGACCACATTACAGATTTCATCATTCCAAAGAATATAATATTTCTGGATATAAACAGATATCTTAACGAGTTAACATCTTTAAGAATTGACAGAACCAATTAACCTGTAGAAAGACAGTTTCGGTTTTATTGTGCGATTATAAGATTTGTTTGTTTGTTTAATTGTAACTTAGCTACATACTGAGTGGTATTTCACTTTTATGACAGCAGAATGTCCATTTCACACTGTTCTTTGCTGTAATATGGTGGAAAACGAGAGAAAACTTTGTAAAATCCACTTCCTCGACAGCCTGAGCCACATCATGTGACTCAGGGAACTATAAAAACCATATTAGCAGATTTACAAGTTTCTATATACGCCCAACCAAATGACTAAAGCTATTGAATTATTAGCTTGGTGTTCTCCACCATAGTTCTGGACTTTATTTCAATCTAATACCGTAATAAGTTAATAACTTTGCTTTGCCAATTTTGCATTGGTGCTTTTACATGCAGTACTTATCAGTACATAGTCAAGTTACACTCCTAATAATCAGTATCATTATTGGTCGACAAAACTCATTTTATCAAGAAAAGTCTGTATGAAGTCAAAATGAGTGTGTATATTAACATGTGGTTTTCATAACAAAGGTCAGTCTATTCAGACATATGGTGAATAAAACAGCAAGCCAGTTTCCATACACCACAGAACCTTGATAACATCTTTACCAAATCCCATAGAGTTTCACACAGTAAATACCCCCAATAATTCCTTCATACTTCTCAGTAAAAATAACAAATACCCCCCATTAGTGTCATGTTTACCTTAAATTAACAAAAATATAGATATCTAGAAAAAATGTTACAGCAGGCTCTAATAAAAAAAAAATGGAAAATTGTGTGATTTATATTTTATCCTTGGTATTAAAATTTTTAGATTATAATCGATTATAAGACTACTTAGTTCTCACACAAGACTCATTTCAATTGATATTCATGAATAAAATACACCTTTTCCGAATTTCTCTAATTATTGCTTTTGTATGCTCTGCCGACTTTCAACTTGTATGTAGCACAAATTCTGCATGGCGAAAATGTTTAATTTTAATTAATATAGGTTATAATTATACACCAGTGGTCCACCCCACGAGACTCTCCTTTAATCAGGAAAGGGAGTTTGTCAGCTACAGACCACCTATGGTAACCTTAGTAACTCCACCCGTTCTGACTAAGCTGTGAGGAGGGTACAAAGGGGGTGAACAACAATTAATTACTATATTTGAATAAGGATTTAGCAAGAAACTGAATTAAGCCTAGGAATTGCTCAATATATTGGAGTCTTGAAACACACAAGCCCAAGCTGTTAGATATTGCCTACTGACATGTGACACTGCTGGGTTAATCCAATGCTGTGGAGAATCAAAAAACTTTACAGCTGCGGCAATGTTAAAAGACTTTGAAAACTTTTAATATCACTCACTCAGAATTAGAGAGAACGATTTTAAACCTCTCTCCCAGAATGAGTAATATCAAGTTATGTATGGTTTGTTTGATGCTTAAGTTTAACACAGAAAATTTGAAAGTAGCTTTGGAATGTATGTAAAAGCATGCATGTTAAATCCAGCCACTGATTTGGTTACTTATGTTGTTCAAACACATTTTAATTTATTTAAAATAAATTAAAAGTTGGACAGAGAAAAAAATATAAAAAAACTAAGGAAAGGAATGACCTACCTTGCTCCATGTTTCAATTGAAGAGGCTGATCCCTGTTGTTTATTCAGCAGAATGTTGATCATAGTTTGGGCCTCAGCATCAGTCATTGTAGCACTTCTGACTGAAGAAATCAATCGACTGGTTGTCATTGGGCTTTCAGCATCTGAAACAAAATAATAAATAAATAAATAAATAAATAAATAAATGTCATGCTGATTAAAATCAGTAAAACAAAATAGTTCTGAAATCATTTAAAGTTGTTTCCATAAATTTTAATCGAAAAAGGATAATTTCTGTGTTTGTGTACCTTGGCAGCAAACAACTTTTTCTTTTTAAATTTTTTGTAAAAAATGAAAATCTTCAGACTTATGAAAAATGAATAGGAGAATCATACATCTAAACTTGTACAATGAATGATAATGTTGCAGTGTTATAAGGGCAAATCTGGCCCACAAGACATCAGATCATGGGGAAGGGATGAGGAATTATCTGACTGAATTCTATTGGCTAAAATCAAATTGAACTGGTAATAACAAACTGGAGATTCAGTATCATGTGTAGTCTACATGTAAACTTCTGTATACCCCAAAAGCAACCAATAAAGAGGAACAACCTTTTCCACCTTTATAATGATATGTTGTCTTTTTGTTGTAAAGTAAAAATTGCTTAATTTATTTGTTAAGGTTGGCCAAAGAGATGAATGCATGCAACCCTACAGTAACTTTTTACTAAAATGAATGACCATTTTGGTGGACTGTGAACACCTGATTAACAACTTTTGCCGGAGTGAAATCCCATGTGTAATGGGAAGAAACTAATGTGTTTGACTTCTGTAGGATTTGGAAACCTTGTTTGTGTATGTTGTGTTCCCTTCCACAGCATAGCTGAAATACCGCTGAATGTGGCGTAAAACACTAATCAATCCTTGGAAAGTCTACTGATTTATTCCTGACATCTGCATGATAAGAGTTAACAAATAAATAAATATACACAAATTATTGTGAAGAGTTTTATCAAAATCCATTACCCAGCTACCAATGACTTGGTTATAAACTTATGTATGTAGCTGTAATGTCTTCAATTGACACCTTGACGATCACCTTTTTATGCTATTTTGACACACACTACAGTTAAATTCTTAATTTCTTTACAACACACTCAGGTTTATACACAGACATTCAATTAACCATAACCGTGTTATTTAAAAGCTCAATTAAAGATAAGAAAGCCGAGAGAACAGGGTGACATTTTTCATTTTCTCACAAGCCGCCCCTTTATCAGGATGTACAGACACGCTTCATTAAACATCCGTTATAAAGTCAACTAAAATAACACTAAACTCATTCAGAAAGGAATACTGCAGGGAGATATGCATTAATCTATTTATTAGATATTTGTCTGAATGTAAGATATTTTGGTAACTAAATGGATTAATGTACTGATATTTAATGCTGTGTAGCTTGTGAGAGGCAATAGCAGCAATATTATATGTATATTACACGTTTAGATTTTGGCTGTGTTGAAAACATAATCTTCCTCCAGTGTTAATTAAAGACAGCATGACTATATGATCAAAACAAACTGTCCAGATCGAGGCTAACTAAATGGATTTCAGATTGATTTTATGTTTGTGTTTTATTAGGCTCGTGAAGATCAGGTAATTAGTACTGTTGATATAAGTCTAATAAAAAAACATGAAGGAAACCAGCCACAAAAGTTGAAAAAAACAACAGTTATCATATTGGAAGTCAATGGTGATATTGACCACTGACTAAAAAAAACGTCAGTACCCACATTGTAAGTCAATCTTGTGATTGGACTCCTACTTTGAAAAGTTTGACTAAATGAGAGTACTAAAATTGCAACTCAATGTTAAGGTGGGATTATAGGATACCCACTTAACAAGAAATTGACCAAGAAGACATATCTTCTGAGTGTGTGGGAAAGAAATCCACCAAGAGTATTTGTAGATCTTGAATCCTGAATACAGTACCCCCCTTAACAATAGAATAAAATGGAAGTAGCAGAGAGATTATTGACGGAGTGACACCTGGCAATCAGACTAAGCTAACATGCTGAGGTAGCTCTTTTCATCTTCTGCTTGATGTGTGACCATATGTTACTAGGTAGATTGATTTAGGGGATTGATTTTGTTTTCTCTCAACGTCACAAGTTTAATCAGATGGGGAACACAAAAAGTAGAACAGCACTTAGCATGAACCTTTATAACAATTAAAGCTTCTACCTGAAAACAACACACAAGGTCACAAATTTATCCCTACATCCTACAGGTAATTAAGGCCTTTGGTCTCAGTTTAGTTAGCCTAGCAGGGGTGTAACTTTGTTTCTTCTTACCTCCGGGCAAGGTATCATGCTTTAAAATTGGCTGTCATGATCAATTTTCACTTGTCAAAGCTTAAACGTAACACAATGTAAACCAATAATAGAAATACCTGTATACACTATAATTTTGTAAAAACTCAACACTAGAAACCAATATAAACTAGCAAATTGAATTTTTCAGTTGTCAAACTAGGCAACAATGATATGAAATCAGCATGCCCTAGGTGGTTTCCCATTACAAGAACAAAATAACAGTACTGGTCAATTTCAGACTAAATGCCATGGTCTTCTTCTGATCCCTTTGACCAGTTATTTATCAGGTTTGTCTTGAACTGGCTCAGAGTTACTAAAATAGCCCCTGCAAAAAACTTTAGCCTTTTTTTTCTGAAAAGCATTTATAAACTGAACCAGTTAAAAAACTAACATGTTGTAGGGATTACAATGCATCAAACTATTGAATTCTCACAATAGCTGCAGTAGTAATTGTCAGGCCTGTGCTATTGGGGGAGAACAGACAGAACAAGGTCTTCCCATGGTTATGCAAACTTTTTTGCATCCCAAATTGTTTGCAGTGTTTGCATTTTGCTACAGATTTTGAAAAGTTGTGTCAATCCAATCATTAATAAAGAATGTATGATATAGAAATTTTGCTTCATATTTCATAAATGCACATTTATGTATTTAAAAAAGCAGCAAAGCAGTGGCAAATGCAAATGTGAGGTTATCTCACAAAATTTTGAGGACCCATTTTAAGGTTATGCTGGAAAAGATTACAGCACAAGCCTGATAGTCAACCTTTTATAGTTTTTGGCGCTCCAATGGTCACTCACAATAGCTGTACAAATTATAACATATTAATTATCGATTATTTATTTTATGATCGTCAATGTGTAACAGTAATGAATCCATATGTCTAGAGAAATTATTCAACACAGCTTTAATTTAGACATGGTCTAATTGAATGCAACAATCCAGTATTGGCTGGCAAACAAACATACTGATAAGACTACTGTTGTTGTATTAATTGCAGCAGTTGATGGCTCGCCGCTCCCACAGTAAGCTGCTGAGATCTGGGTTCTAAATCATATTACTTGTCTGTTTTTGAGGTAGGTATAAAACTGAATTCATATGTACAATATTGAGATTGTTTTGTTTTATTGGGATTTTATCCAGTACTTATGGTCATTTCACCCTTATAAGGTGGTCAAGGGCTTAGGCAGACACCGGTCCACCCATCCAAGTGGACACCCTGAAGTGAGCATTTGGCTGAAGATAGGAAGACTGTCAAAATTAGACACCCAGTTATTTGAAAAGTGAAGCTAAATGACCATTTTGGAGCCCATACTTTTGATGTCTGGCAAAGCCCCTAAAGGTGTTGCCAAGCCAACCCCAGGACACAACACAAAGACATTGTATCATAAAACAGATCTGATTCGTCTTGCCACCTCACTTTATGAGCAGGAGGGAAACAGGAAGCTCCTTCTAATCCGGCAGTTAAATATTACAATACCAGTGACTATCGGGATATATATATATATTATGTCTGTATGCAGGGCTCGAAATGGAGGCCTGCAAATTGCCAAAAGCAGGCCAAAATTTAGTCAAAGCAGTCCAAGTTAAAAAC
>JARFOD010008279.1:0-11507 GCA_031763545.1 Mopalia muscosa | reverse complement strand
TATACATGGGGAAAGGAGATTTGACTGGTACGTAAACAGTTCGCATTTACTGTAAAATAAACTATGGGCTTCAATCTATTGTATATCAATTGCTGCATGTTAATCGATTATTTGAAATGTCCTTCGTTTCAAACGGCTTTATAATTTAAATTTTATTTATGTAAATGCATTTACAGTACTTGCTTATGTTTATAAAAAAAACTAAACATTAAATACAACGGTATAAAAAGAAACAAAAAAAATATGTGGTGAATATTCATTTCAAAATTATTGGTAATGCAAGAGAATTGTTTTGTCTTTTGAATGTATGGATCAAAGGCGAATTTATTCCTTGGGGAGACAAAATACATAAAGTTTATAATCTCCATTACATGTAAATGTTTAAAATCATTATAATCTTCTCAGTGGCTGCATTATCTGGTACAATTAGCAAGAACTTTGTGCATTGGGTGAAAGTTCCATACTGTTTAAGTTAACTAAACCCAAGCAGACAGGTATTATATAAGCATTAAACATTAATAAGGCAGTAACTGATAAGTGAAACGCCCACCGTGAAGGACATACAGCTGTTTTGGATTTATTGTGGTCGATGTAGACAAGCACAACTCAGTTTTTGTATTGACATGCCGTCGGTGTCAACTTTCAAAACCAGTAAAGCTACAGCTCAATACCTGTGTAGTTTCATGACGAAAGTTGCCAAGCGGCGGAAAATATTAAGCAAGTCATATATAGTAAGCAAGGGATTCAGCAGTATTTAATGATACAAATATATATACCAGTCCGACTTCGTTAAAGAAACTATCGAAATACCTTGGGCAGATATATTGAACTGCACACAATGGCAAAATATGATTGCCCAAAAGAGTATGGCAGAGATTTAACTACACCGTGCCGTGCTGCAAGGGGAATGAAATATGAGTCACGCATCAGTGAACAAAAAAAACATGCATTGAACACCGATGGTTTTTCTTTCGGCCTTGAGGAGTCACACCCACCCATATCTTAAGTTTTTAATAGGTGTTCAAACCTTATCAGTTCATTTTATCATCATATGAGGTTTGTTCTGTTATGAATTATTAGAAGTTAAATCTGGGGTACCCCAAGGCTCCATTCTTGGTCCTCTTTTATTCATATTGTACCTAAATGACTGTGTGCTACATATAAATGGTTGTGATGTTGAATTCTATGCTGATGACACAACCCTCTATCATTCCTCAAAATCTCTTTCGGAAATAGAATCCTTACTTAACTTAAACATGAAACATATAAACCTATGGTGCTTAGAAAATAAAATGCTTATTAATGCTAACAAAACAAAAGTAATCATTATAGGATCAACTCCAAAACTCAAAATGTGTCGTCAGCAAGGATTCAACATTACAGTCAACAGTCAACCTATTGAAAATGTTACAAATGTAAAACTACTTGGACTTCAGATAGATAACAGGCTAACATGAGGTAAGCATGTTAGCCAAATATGCAATACAATATCTACCCTACTGTCTGTACTGAGGAAGCACAAAACACATCTCCCGAAAGAAATAAGAATCATATTTTACAATACTTATATTCTCCCTCAGATCAACTACTGTCTCTCCATCTGGGGCGATTGCCCTAAAACTTAACTAGACAGAATTGTTAAGCAGGCCTTATACTTGACAACAGCAAATCAATGACAACAACAGAAATGTTCGTATCCTTAAAATGGCAGCCTATATATGATCTTGTACAACAGCAAAAACTGGTAACAGTGTTAAAATCCACCAACGGTTTGTATCCAAATTATTTAAAAAGAATGGTTTGCAGAAAAAAATATAAAATAGACAACTCTGATCCTCAACCTCTCTCTCCTTAAAAAATCCTTTTCCTCATTTAGAAATCTCTATCTAATTATGGACCTTTACTTTGGAACAATATGCCTCCCAATTTGAAATGTGCTTCCTCAGTACAAAACTTCAATTCCCTTTATCGAAAATATACCTGTCAGCAGCAGACCATAACTCAGCAGTAATTAATAATAATACTTGTAAATTTTGTCTTCTCCCTTTATGTCATAATATGTATATTTGTATTTACACATATATATTATATACACACCTATTATAACTTATCTCTCTATGTGTCCTGTTCATAAATAGTTTTATTTTGATGTTAACATGTACATGTATTAATGCTTTTCTTTATATCTTATATTATTTTGTATTATTTTCCTCTCTTAGTGCCTTTTGTCAATAATTTTACTAAAATGTTCATGAGCAGTAATTGTTCATGATCAATAAGCATGTATTAATGCTTTCCTATTATTTTCTATTATATGTTTTTTCTTTTTTCTTTTCTTTTGCCTTTATTTTTATGATAGGCTCTTATCTCCATTAGTCTTTTGCATGTGTGAGTGTGTGAGAGTATGGAGGGCCTCGGGGAAGATCAACTATCTGTTTTTCGACCCTCTTAAAATAAATTTTTATTATTATTATTATACTTCTCTTTGTTTGTTTGTTGTGTTTTTAGGGGGTAGGGGTTGTTATCTAAAGTTGAGCGACATTCCTGTATATTAACGTAGACCATGTACTATGTGGTGTTACCTGTACAGTTTTGCAGAAAACAACTGCTAGCTTCAGTGGAATTTCCAGTGCAATTAATTCCTCCAAACTCTGGAATAGGATTGGTACAGTTGCGCTCGCGCATGCTCGCTCCATCTCCACATGAAGCTGAACACGCGCTCCATTCACTCCAGTCACTCCATCCTCCGTTCGCTGAAAAAAATAAGATCAATACAACATGTTGTTTCACAATAACGAGATTCTTTGCGAACAGAGCGAGAGGATATAACAACACATGTAAGTCAAATTTACCCAAAAGCCCCCCAAAACACCATGCTTCTGCATTTTCAAGGTCATATCGTAACTGTCGATATCATTTAGAAATTTTCCTAAAATTTGCGAGCGTTCCACACCGATCCGGTTTTCCACTTAAAACAATTGGCATTTTTAACAATCTATAAACAACATTCTCACTGGGTGTAACTTTTTCTTTCCAATACGCTTTTATTCATTTCTTTTTTTAAAAAGCAGTTTTGATGTGTCTTGATATGGGGTATATTCGGTCTGTATACAGGGGGGGAGGGGGTACTTTTCTCCCATTTAGCGATATTCATATTTATTACCGAAGAACATGAACCGTATGTTGTTGTTACCTGTACAGTTTTGCAGAGAACAATCGATCGCTTCTGTAGAATTTCCAGCGCAATTCATTCCTCCAAACTCTGGAATAGGATTAGTACAGTTGCGCTCGCGCATGCTCTCTCCATCTCCACATGAAACTGAGCACGCGCTCCATTCCCCCCAGTCATTCCATCCTCCGTTCACTGACAAATAAAAGATAAAGACAATTTGAAGTTTCATATTCACGAGATTTTATTAGTAATAGAGGGAGAGGATATAACAACAAATTTAAGTCAAATGTCCCCAAAAGCTAACAGCATGCTCCTTTATTGTCAAGGTTTTAGTTTTTTATGTGGGGTTGGAGGTGGGTGGCGGGGGGTCTTCCTTTTAGCGACATCCGAATATTTTTACGGAGACCATTTTCTATGTGTCGTTACCTGTACAGTTTTGCAGAGAGCAACTGCCAGCTTCAGTGGAATTTCCAGTACAATTCATTCCTCCAAACTCTGGAGTAGGATTAGTACAGTTGCGCTTGCGCATGCTCACGCCATCTCCACATGAAACTGAGCACGCGCTCCATTCACTCCAGTCACTCCATCCTCCTTTCACTGAAAAATATAAGATCGAGACAACATGTTGTTTCACAATCACGATACTCTTTACGAACAGAGTGAGAGGATATAACAACAAATATTTGTCAAATTTCCGCAAAAGCTAACAGAATGCTCCTGTATTTTCAAGGCAAGAGGCGATATCATTTACAAAATTAATATTCCTAAAATTTTCCACAGAAATCTTGTGAATTTCACTTCAAACGAAAGGCAGTTTTAACAATCTAAAACAACGAGTGTAACTTTTCTTTCTTCCTCATGCTTTAATCAATTTCCTTTTAAAACACATCAGCTTTGTTGTGTCTTGTTATGATGTATATTTTATCTTTATTTTGGTTTGTTTGTTTCCTGTTGTTTTAATGATGGGGGGCAGAGATTTATCTCCCTTTTAGCGACAATGCGGTATTTTAACGTAGACCATGCACCGTCTATACCTGTGCAGTTTTGCAGAGAACAACTGATTCTTTCCATTGATAATCCAGTGCAAACAATTCCTATTAACCCTAGTATAGGATAAGTACAGTTGCGCTCGCGCATGCTCACGCCGTCTCCACATGAAACTGAGCATGCGCTCCATTCACTCCAGTAACTCCATCCTCCGTTCACTGAAAAAATATAAGATCTAGACAACATGTTGTTTCACAATAACAAGAATCGTTGACTATATATTAGAGTGAGCATAAACAAAAATTAACAATATGCTTCTGGGTTTTCAAGGTCATATCGGAGCTAGATATATCATTCAGAAAAATTCCTAAAATTGGCGAGTGTTCCGCACAGATTCTGTCTCCCACTTCAAACGATATGCAGTTTTAACAATCTATAACAACATCTTAACGAGTTTTCCTTACGCTTTAATCAGTTTCTTTTTTTAAAGCAGTTGTGTTGTGTCTTGTTATGAGAAGAATGGAGTGCGCAACTCAGCGCACATTTGCTTTTACATAATAAGTAAGGGTTCAACGTTATCAAGTACTAATTGTTTACTATATAAATAATAGTGGGGATTAATTTTGAATCCTCCCTACTATATATGTAGTAATATTTAATACATACAAAAAATGAGTCAACGTTATTATGCACTACGGTGCTAACCACCGCACTTTAGTACATGATAAGTAAGGTCTGTACGTTTATTTAGTACTAAGGTACGGATGAGAGCAGCGCCCTTGACGTGCCGTCACCGCTTGCGCAAGACTTAAAAAGAAGGGGCTTTATTAATTCTATGTCTGACGATGGTGGGGTATGGACAGTGTAGTCGACCGAGCCAGATGTCAAGCCATGTTATCTAATGACTTTCGCGTTGAAAAAATGTACCATAACGTCAAACTTTCATGTTAAAGTGTCTCCTGGCGGCATAAATTGAACATCACAACAACGACATCGATCGAGCTATCTCCCTTTTAAATGAAAGTACATAAATATCAGTTTTGTTAGCATGTTAATATGGTGTGTATTGTGCCTATACTTTTGTTTGTTTGCTCTGGGGAGGGGGAGGGTTTTTTTATCTTCACTTTAGTGACATTCCTGTATATTAACGTAGACCATGTACTAAGTGTTATTACCTGCACAGTTTTGCAGAGAACAACTGACAGCTTCTGCGGAATTTCCAGTGCAAGTCATTCCTCCAAACTCTGGAATAGGATTAGTACAGTTGCGCTCGCGCATGCTCACGCCATCTCCACATGAAACTGAGCACGAGCTCCATTCCCCCCAGTCACTCCATCCTCCGTTCACTGAAAAATAAAAGATTGAGACAACCCGTAGTTTCATATTCACGAGATTTTATGATTAATCGAGTGAATAAGTATCCCACAAGTGTTATCCGAAAATCCCCAAAGCTATGTTTTAGTTTGAGGCCGTGATCCATTCAGCCCAGTCACTCCATCGTCCGTTCACTCAAATATAACATACGTCAACTGTCTGGGGAGGATAACGGCGATATTATTAAGAAATATTTCTTAAAATTTGCACACTGAACTATCTCTTTCCATTACGGTTTTATCCATTTATTTTTCCTCCGTTTAATTACCAAATGTGACAGTCTGTTTGCTGCTCAGCAGTAAAAGGATAAGCGCCAACCCAACGAAAAGTATTTCTATTTCCAATTAGCTCGTGTGGGATTTCAAGGGGATGATTTTTATATGCAAATTGATTTTTTTTTTTCTTTTGTCAAGGAAAAAACGTTAAAGAAACAAAAGCGACGAGCCCGAATAGCCAATGTACAGCTCCTTACGCTCATCCATCATTTTTAGCGTGTGCTTTGCACAAATAACTGCAGCTTGGCCAATAAAACACACATTTGTCGGATAATTTAAAATGGAATGGGGTAACCGTTAGGTGACACATTTCAGTTTGCAACTTATTTAATTAAAGTGTACGAGGCAACTATGTATAAATATAGCCTACTCGCCAAATACCCAGCGAATTACACAAGTTTACGTTTCCTAAAAGATGGAGTGTTTTAATATGTCTCCCATACATTTTATGCTCGAGCGTCAAATTTCTTCCATGTCACTTTTTCAAAATCGATTTGAAAAGATGGCCAAATGTCAATCATCAAATCACCGAACGTGGGCCAGATTAAGTGGATTATATCGTCGATATACAGCGTAACAAGGCAAGGTTTTCCTTATAGGCTCTTGTTGAGTTGAGTGTTTTTGTTCACCAAATAAAGACATTATATACAGAGCATTTTCATAGAACTGTTGTTTGGCAGAATAAATTCTGCTAGAATCATTAAAGGAATCAATGGCTAATCTAACAAAGATGTATCTTTGTTTTAAGTTCACTTTACAATTAAAGGACATATAAATACAGTGTAAGAAACAGTATTGTTGTCTTTAACATTTACGACAACATATTTATGCAGCAACTATCTGACTCTCTTCATTATTCATGATGGTTTAATAAACCCACCGATATAGAAACTAAAAAGGCGTATCTTGTCGGTTTTTGGTCTGGGGACTTTGTGGTAATATCAATTTCATTACCCCTGGGAGTTTGCAGTATACATACAGCTTGAGTTGGCATAATGCAGGGGGTCTTTAACTTCCCAATAACTTTAGACTCTCGAGGATATTCTCAGCGTCACTGGACGCACCGCACCTATCATGACTGGGGGTATTGGCGTGTTTTTTTATTTGGATTGTTTATGAAGAAGCAGACGACAACATAATAAAGCTCGAAGTTGGGATAGCATTTATTACAAAAGGCGTAAAAGTACGCTAATTTGTTTACTTTCATACGAAATATGCTTGTACTCAATGAGATCAATAAGATTATAATCGTACTATCTACGGAATCCGGTCTGAATGAGTGAATTTACCGCTTCATAATATATTTGTTAATTGGCTTCTAAAAGTCATGTATATACAGACGCGCTATATATGAATAACAGATCTCCATTGGTTTTGGAAAATGACACAACGACTGATATGCATTGTTTACTTCTTCAATTTTATGCAAAGGCACGTACAAAAATAAAAAAAAATCATTGTAAAAATTATTCTAAACCCGCGTTGAAAAGACACGAAAGCGGCCATACGATAAGTTAATTTTTTAAACACCGATCGATCGATGACAACCAGTATTCAGTCAAATACGCTAACGCCTTTGACCTAAAAAAAAAACAAACTTGTGCACCTCAACAGTCAGAAAATTCGCAATAGGCAGCAAACGGTTAAACATTATTTCATAAATATTCAGTATATGAAAATCGTAAATTATCCACGGTGCAGAACATCACAAATGCTCGTTTGTCTTCTTGCATTACCTCTTTCATGCTCAATTCTTTGAATTAATTCAATTTAGTTTTTTCACAACTTGTTCATAATATCGAATTGAGTCATTCTATATCTGTTTCGCAAATAATTATTTTTTTTGTTTCTTTGCTTTTTGTTTTCTGGATGGTCGAGTGCAAGTTTGTGCTAAAAACTTATAACAAGATTTCTACAATAAGTCTTCTGTTAAAGAGATGGTTAACTAAAGTGTTGTGTAGTGGATTTAGTCCCACATTCCGGGGCTGTGACGCGACGTGTTTTATATGTAACCAACACTAAAACTATTGGTCCGCGCCATCTTTGTATCGGCAGTCAGTGAAGGGAATACATGTATCCTACCAAGTTATTATGTTCACTAGTTTATTGTTCCATTAGTAACATTAGGATACTACATAAAGAAACGAAGCTAAGCGTTGAATAGAGCGTGAAATTTGCTATCGAAAACTACTAATTTGGTATATTTGGCGACTTGTTTTCAAAAATACCCTCTCATTCATGCTTTTTTTATTTGATAGTCTATCTCTTTAAAAGTTAGGCCTATATTAAAAAAACAAGCAGCCAATCAGAATCAGGATTGTCAATGGGACTATGATTTCGCGTGTAAATTAGGCTACATGTATAGCCTACTTGTCATCCTGTATATAGACCACCTCTTTCGTATTGTAAGACAGCTCCAATCTGATTGGATGCAGTAAAGAGAGGTCATCCGAAAGTATCTGTTGTATACCTTGTTAAACTAAGTTTTTTTCCAATCTATTAAGGCTAGGTAGGGAAGGAACAGAGGCTTAATGCGACTATCTTCTTGTCCGCCTTGCCTCGGGAAGATGACCCATGGATATTAAAAGGCTGCATAATTAATTTGATTGGGAAAATAAACCTTTATTTAGCCAGTAAGTCTACTTTAAAAGGATACTCTAACCCCCCTACAGAGTGTCTTTACGTTTTGCCGTTTTACTTCTAAACTACTGTGAATTTTTCAACACTTGTATATATATTCTAAATCGTCTTTTTCTGCAGAACAATAATAAGTAAATTATTTTTTTCTAAAACTTACAGAAAAAATATTTTGCATAAAAAGGACAATTTTGCTAAAAAGTTTTAAAAAATATATAGCTTTCTGGTGACTGCGGATATTGAAGTGTAGATTTAACGAGGTTTCTTTCCGATTTCCCATCGAAAAATGCAAATACAAAATCGTCATGTAAGGGAAATATCCTTGAGTACGACGTCGAACCTCGATCGTGTAAATTAATAAAGTTAACGTTTTTTTTATAAATTGAATATTCGTATTTGAGCACCAGGTGAATATAAACGAAATACGACCACCCCTTGAACTCCACAGTCGACGGCGCAGGTTACTTCCCTGTTATAGACTGGTACCTATAACTAAGATAGACAAGCGGCCTTTTACTTGTTTGTGCATGTCCCGAATAAATTGAAAGGGTATATGGTGAGAAAAAAATGTATATTAGGCATATGGCTTTATATTTGGCGTTAATGACATTTTTATATTATACGTCGTACTTTTTATATTACCCGTTGATTTTATATTTCACGTCATTTTTTTATATTACAAGTCGATTTTATATTAACCGGTTGTACAGTAACAATCCAGTATTCACTTGAATACACCATTTACTACTGTTATTGAGATTTAAGAATATTTTCCTGGAATATCACGTAGGCCTATCACCGGCTTACAGTCATACAAATAGTTTTAGTTTCAAGTGGAACTGGTCGACTAATCTATAGTAGCTTATAGATTCGGTTTTGCAGATGTCAGAATATTTACAAACTACAATGGGTTATTATCCAGGGGCTGATGTCATTTTTAAATATAGTATTAAACTTGTTGTGATAGACTATGTGACAGGCCCAGTGATCGATAACTTCAATCGGCTGTTTTGATATTCTCGAAACTTACCTGTGCTTAGTTTATTTTCACTCTCGTACAATGCTTTTAAGGACGAAAACAAACGCACTTTGTGTCAAACCGAGGTCTTTTAAAAATGCAAGTTAAGGTACGAAAATCTGTTTAGTTTTTAGCTACAAATTAACTATTGTCATGTCTCACGAGACAAATAGACGTATATGAGTGCATTAACAAACGTGTATTTACAAATATGGAAATAAAACCTTGTAATCTACAAGTCGACATCGCTGTACGTTCTTCCCCATCTTGCTGAGGCAAGACGTAAAATAGGATCGTCCCATTATGCAACATTAATTCCTACCTTGCTCTTATAGACGCGAAAACCTGAGTTCAGTGCAGTCTGTAACAGCGACTTTCCAATAACACCTCTTTACTCCACCCAATGAGATTAGAGCTTTCATTAGCAGATCAAATGACGGTCGAAAAAACAATGTGACAAATAAGTTAATTAATAGTCCAGACATCATACTCTTGTTTGTTGTCGACAGACGTGATCTGTGAACTGCTTTCTGGTAGGCACTTTGCTTTTAGTATTGTCCAATAAAGTGTTTGCTACGTTTTTTGAGCCAGTTGTTGCAAGGGCGAGGAGGCATATGTTTAGTCTTATTCATTTTGACCCCTTCCTTGGCAAGATGGTTATAACCATACACTTTCCATTGAGTCGGTTAACACAATAACCCCAACCTTGGACAAAAAAGCGGAAAACGGGAAACGGAACATAAATGGCTAAAATTTGTTTCACATATATTGTTAGCGAGCGCCCAGCTACAAAGTACAAAAATAAACGAACTCTGAGGTTCACGATAGAAAGTTATTATTCAATAATGTTGGTAAAATTGGCCAATACGATCTTCTCTAATAGTATTATAGCTACTTTGGGATAACACTTTCTTAGTATGAACAGATTCTACTCAGCAAATTTTGCAGATTGAAACCCGAATCGCCAGCGGTGAATGCCGTCTACCTAGACCACTCAGCCACTCAGCCTTCTACGAAATATAAGGTTAGTGAGTTGGAGTCTAGATAGCAGGCATTCACTACCCCTCTGATAGCAGAGTGACACAGCTCCCAAAGCAGAAAGCAATGAATAATTTCTGTATCTTTTAGAAAATGAAGATTAACAGTATTTTCGTTATTTTGGGATAACACTTTCTTAGTATGAACATATTCTAGTTCAGAAAAATTTGCAGGTTGAAACCCGTACGGGAATCGAACCCACTACCCTCAGTTAGGCACCGAATTGCCAGCAGTGAATGCTGTACCTAGACCACTCAGCCACCCAACCTTCTTTAAAATGGGTTTGTCAGCTGGAGTCTAGATAGCGGACATTCAGGCCTAGTGATCGAGTTGTATTTCGAGCTACTCTGCATTACAACCGGCCGATTAATCACATATAAATAGCATTACAGCTACGCCCCTGGCGGAAAAAAACCCAAGTTTTGAATTAAAGCCCTGATAGCATATGTTGACCGCGTCCTATGTTATGAATAAAGCATCGTTGGTTGTTGGCAGTTCACAATGGCAATAATCTATAGTTGAGTAGTTTTCATCATAAGTTTAAACAATCCTAAATCTCCGCTTAACTCGACCATCATAACGAAACAGAGTCCAGTAGTTAAGTAAACATTGTGCTAAACGCTGGACTCCCTGCCGTTATAAAATAAAGACTGACCCAGAAGCGCATAGTTAAGTGAACTATAAGCGTGTAATAACCAGATACTGGCCAATCATAATTGATATGAAGCACGTGATATTATCTTATGAAAAGAGAAACGAGATAGACTATTTCACGTAAGCATTTAATTTTTCATTTTATTTAATTTATTCACCAGAACTATAATCCTATGGATATGTACAGTTACAATGTACACTTAAAAACATAAATATACATATTAAATTATGGAAATAATAAAAAAGGTCAAAGGGCTTATTTTATTCCATTCTGTATATATATTTCTAAAAGTAATCACACTGGCACAGGGATGTAGATCAATTAAAATCGAAAAATCATCTTATGTTCTAG
>JARFOD010008268.1:0-11508 GCA_031763545.1 Mopalia muscosa | reverse complement strand
CAAGGCCACAAGAGATGCTGTTCAGGTATTTCAATTTGAACAGCCAATTAATGTAATAAATGTAGAGAGGGTTGGTCACCTCTCTCCGAAGCCATCAACAAGTAGATCTCTTTGTGTCGGACACGGTTGCTCTCGAAAACTGCTTCGACGCCTTGGTAGGGATGGAGGTAGACAGCGGGATTCCTCCCTCTATGGTGTTGGGCCAACCGCCATCACCGCTGCCTCATAGGAAAACTCCCTCTATGGTGGTAAGCCAACCACCATCACCACTGCGACAGAAGAACTCATGATGACGACTATCTGCGGCGGGCAGACGCCAGGAATATTCATCCACGGATGAATCATCACGCAGTGGTTTGTAGAAGGCCAATGTGCAAAAATGGAGGTTAGTTTTTTCTTAATGATTTCACATAGTTTTAAACATAATATGTACAATATTTTGATCCATAACTAAACTTATAAATATATTGACATATATGAGTATTTGTTTTTCGGTTCAGTTTGTGTTTCAATCAATCCTGCTCAATTGGCTCCTCCGCCACCTAACCTTTTGTAACATTTTAGTTTTCTTCAACCCGACGTTGGCATGGGACGCATACCACGACAAACAGGCTGACTCGCTCTTGCACGATCAACCGAGGAAGCTGGAGGGAGGGGTATATGTTGCAGGGCAGTGAGACTAAGGGGATTACATGCCTAGTGCTCTGGGAGATTTTCGCCATAATAAGACAGATCTTCGAGATCGGCATCATTGTCCATGTCAACCCTAGATAATTTTGCTAAAGGCCGGAAAGATACGGAAGGAAACATGTAACAACTAAATCCACTCGAACTTTGTGTAACTCGAGAAATATTCAACGCTCCTTGGCTTGTTTTTCTGTATTCCTTTTAGTGAAGGCATAATTCTATAGTTTATGAATAGCCGATCCTGAACTACAGCTGATGACAAAGGCAATAAATAGTAGCTTCGATGGAGCGAGTAAAACGAGATTCGTGACCTTAGACAATCCTCTTGTAAAAATGGTTTTAAAAAAATTGGGGATATGGAATAAATTGTAAAGACGTATCTGAAATATATTTTTTTTAAATCGCAAGATAAATCCATGAACTCTGTATTTTTTTTTTATGTTTCCCACGCATTGTAATCCGAGAGATGATGTGTCATACGTTTGCGTCATTGGACTTTGATAAATATGTCGTCTCAGTTTTGTTTTCTTGCATTTGTTTGACAAGACAATCCAGATTACTTAATGATTTACGCTTCTATCCGCGAGCAGTTCTTGGAATTCTATGTTCGCCAGTATTGCATTAAACGGGAATTTTGTGATTCAAAGAATCCTCTTCTTTCCGGAATGTTCCATAGCTTAAAGCCCAAAAAGATGTCATAATAACCCTTACGAAGTTGAATTAAAAAATGAATACGGGTTTATGTTTTTCCTTTTTAAATCAAATAACTGAATTTATTATTTAAATTGATTAAACCTGAAGAACATTTAGAGTTATCTTAGATATTGTTTTAAACTGGAACATGCGCAGGTTGTCGTTTACTTTACTATGGCATATGTAATCTGCTTTAAAAAAATAAGACAATCTGGAATGAATCCTGTGTATTTTTTATTCTCCCTTTTTTTCTGGTAAAAGCAGTTTGGTAGTTTTGTTTCAAAGCTGTCTTTTATCCCAAGCACAGAATTCATTTTCGTGTACAGAAATATATCAATTATATCATCGTTGTAAATTTGGTTATCTTGTCGACATTTAGCTCATTCAACGACCTTGGGACGAGTCTTGTTTCGCAAAGTAAAAATATCCCATATCTGACAAGAAACTATCATAATCCATTGTGAGTTAAATCGTTTATAGAATATAAATGGATTGTCAAAGAAAGAAATCAAGTAGTGGAATTTTACGGACATTTCATAGTTCATAAATACGACAATATTAAAAAAATGTGCAGACCTTTCAGCAAAAATTTCCTTGGTCTTCTGATATGAATATAGACAATTTCATCCAGATAATATTTTTTTAAATTATTCTACAGGAAATCAAGGGTTTTCGCAAAAATTGAATCGCAAGTCCTTTTTATAGAATCCTCAAAACAGTTATAAATAACTATCTTAAATGTGAATAAAACATCACTAAGAGGGTGTATTTCATCAGACCCTTTGACCTTAATAGAAATATTGGGCTGAAGATGGGTAGAATTGATTTCGATTTTGTCTGCAATGGTGGAACTACACTTAAACAAATTCCGATTAGAATATATCTTCTCGCAAAGCCAACGTTCACAAATGTAGTACAAATTCTCATTTATTTTTTTATGTATTCATCCCAGACTTAAACTATGACATTCAGTCTAATAAGAGTATTTTTGCACGATTCTGTCACGTAAGCCACTACTATGTAAAGCTGGTGAAATCTTAGCTAGTGTTTAATATTGATTCAATAACAGTCTTTGACTAGTTATACACATTTATATCTCATATATTTATTACTTTACACCCGGTTTACTAATTACATAATTCACCTTATAACCTTTTGTCAGAATCACATTTAGTTAGAATTAAAGTTAATCTTTCATAAACTTTCACGAAACTCCACAACAAAGCCCAACAGTTAAGTTTATTCTTTGCTGTTAGTTAATGTACTACAATATAAGTTTATCAACATCCCATGAAAAATAAAGGTAATTTCCAGAATGTTATTAATTTATTTATCTGCATATCAATCCATAACACACCATATTTTATTTAGACTAAAAAGTGCAACTAATACAAGCTGTTTACACAACAAAACATTACATCCCAGCGATATGTAATGTTAAAATATAAGCGATCACAAATATAAAATCACAGAACACTTCATTAAAAAACCTGTTGAAACTAACAAAAGTCGCAGATCCCAATAAGATAATAATTGTTTTAAGTTAAAATGGTGTTTACGTAATTAGTCTGAAGTAAAATGAAATTACAATTAAACAAAACAGTGCACTAATATTTCAACAACCGGAATTGAGGCATGTCAATGTAGCAAATGTTTTATCAACATATACTCGGAGAAAAACAATAGTTTCTTAACTTATCATAAGAAGAAGAGCAATTTTGCAGCATAGCAATTATATTTTCAAAAATCTCCCAGAGCCCATGGACCTTCGCCTATTAAGCTGTAACAGTATTCCCCCCCCCCCCCCTCCACCCCTTCACACTTTTTTCACAAAATCCTGTAGCCGCCACAGAACGCCTTTTAACACCAACACATCAACTCTTTGACACACCAATGTCTACTGCTGTCGACACACTAAATGTAGTCCCTCGAATTCCATTTGAATAATAGTAGAACGATTTGTGTATAGACTCAACAAAAAGCAAATGTGTTTTCCACGTCACTCAAATCGTTTGATATTCCTATTATTAACCCAACCCACCAATCTAATCCTTAGATTATACACCGTGTACACATCGAAGCCACACAGCCAACACGAAAAATGAAGATGACTCAAAACATAAAGTATAGGTTTTTCAGCCAATAAAGAACGTCTCTGTTAATACAATGGCTGTAAACATGTAATCTCAACACAGTATACAAATGACTTGATTTTAAAATTTGGAATCGTTACTTGTAGGCAACATCATTTTAACCAGCGAGTATTTAGGTGATTCGTGTGTCACTGATCTTGTTAAACATAAACATAAAGTCGCATTTTCACTCTCTCATATGCTTCCATAATGACCTTCATGAGGCATATCGCAAAACAGTGCCTTACAAATACATTACAAAACGCCTGTTATTCCATTGATGATTTTTGCGTAATAAAAAGTGTTAAATTAATATTGGCAAACCAACTGCTTGTCTTGTTGTGTAATTCTGATAGTATGCTCTATATGCAACATTGTCTTACATAGTTATTTTATTGTTATATCATTCTTCGAAAAAAATCATTCCGTTCTCCCTCCGGGAAGCAAGGCAGAAAAGTGAGTTTTTTTCTGGCTGGTTCGCTTGTTATTATTATTTGCTACCTTGCCCTTTTTCTGATAACGGTTTCCATAAAATCATGGTACCATTTATTTCGATAGGATATATACCAGGATATACCATTTTCGTAGATCAACCCAACGTATTTGCCGTGCTTCCTTATTTCCCTATATTTAATCAAAAGGCTTTTAAAAAGAAACCGGGCCTTTTATGTGGTAAATGCCATTATAGATGTCTCGTCAGGCAGTACTGGGTAATTTCAGCACATGTTGTTAAAACCAGTTAGTTCAGATATGTACATCACGCTTATGTCCATATGGTGTTACGTATTTCCCCCACTGATTCCCCACAAAACAATTTCTATCCATTGGTGTTCTACCGCGTCAACGTTTTACAGTGGAAAATTGGCTGTCGACGTCGTGAATACCGATAGCTTTTTTAATTGTTCCAACCGAAAACCTCTGAATAAGCCCCTTATCCTTGATTAAAATCCTAACACCGAAGCCGCATTAACAGGTTGAGATTGACCTGGAAAAAGGGAACAGAAAATGCACTCTGAAAAATTGAACGTCCAGATAGGATCAGCGGTTAGGTCCCCAGAGTGGCTGATACTACTGGACAGACTGAATCGGCCCAAATATGTCCAACATTGTATTCGTTCAAACGTAAAAGACAAAAAAAAACTAATGTTTATTAGTTTATTTTAGAAACAGTCCAATACCAGTAAACAAACTTACATAATCTATGAGTAGGGTTATAAGGTTGGAGGATACCATGAGTGCCGGTTTATCGTGTTCTGTATGTATAATAATTTTTAGAAATGTTTACTTACATGCAGTCGCACTAGTTATAAGCATGCCAAATAGTTTTGGAGTTGTTAGCTCTACGACCTTGCTATTGTTTAAACTGACACACAAGATGCTAGTTCCAATAAGATTTTCCGGCCTTGATAGCAAAAAAATGTGTTGAATTCGGACAGAGGCAGTCAAAAAAGAACAACTTAAATCACACCATTTTAATTTAATCATTACCAGACCTAGAATAGTAAATATATTTGTTGAACACCATGTATAATAAGACAGGGCGCATTAACAATTCTGAAGTCGGGAAATATATCGGAATGTTAAACTTTAATACCGCTTATCGACTAAAGATATACAGACACATATCACAATAATTGAAGCTATCCACGTCAAAGGGAGTAAAGCATACTATGCCCTATGTACGTGGCACAGTGCCCCCAAAAGCTTGCTGGGTGATCATAGTCCTATAACGAATTAATAGACGTTCGACTTATACTGAATAATATAATGTTTGCTTTCAGTGTTTGGCCTTAATCGCTGCGATCAGAATGTTGTCAGTGTGGCATCGACAAAACTGATAAATACGCTGGAGATTAAGACTTGCGAAAATGATTTGGCCAATATTGAAATGAAATTACGATTAGCAAGTTTGTTTGTGTTATACCATGCTCCATTTTTACTGATAGCTTAAATTCGGTTGGTCGTTGGTTGGCTGGCTGTTAGAGCTTTCGAACCCAGCTTCAAGTGAGTATGGATGGAGTGAAGTTATGAAAAAGGACAAAAATCTAAATAGCCACGGAAATCCGGAAATGTCTCAAGACTGAAAGAGGCTAATGTAGACGAATAGAACGTCATATAAGGTAACTTAAAGCTTACCGAAATGAAGTTTGACTTGGCACTCTCTGGTTGTCCCATGGTAAGAGTTAGCTGCAGCTGAATTTCTCTATCTGATGATCACTTTGCTTTATGGGGTAATGTAATTAAAACCTGAACGACCGTTGTCGATGTTGCGAATCCGACGAGAAACACTATGAAAAGTAGTTCACAACAAGGCATACATATGGGATCTGTTCGTTAGATAAAGGGCTTCCAAATTTTTTGTGTAGTTCCCTTCTTGTTTAATAGTTATTTGATACCATGTACACTGAAGGCATGCAGTTTAATTACAAAGAAAGAACGAACGAACATTCCAATTGCATCCAGTAGTAGAATTTTAATTCATACATCCGCCAAGTTGTTTTTTGCTTAAATAACAGACAGCTCTCACTCAAATTGAATTCCACAATAGATTTTTAATTCAACGAAGAGACTATGAAGTATTTTAAGGATACTCTAACCCCCCTACAGAGTGTTTTTACGTTTTGCCGTTTTACTTCTAAAGTACTGTGAATTTTGCAACACATGTATATATATTCTGAATAGTCTTTTTCTGCAGAACAATAATAAGTAAATTATTTTTTTCAAAAAAAAAAATATTTTGCATCAGAAGTAAATTTTTTCTACCTCTTTTTCAAATTTTTACTTCTTTTACACCGTTCATGTTCAATTTTACATCAACTTATATGAATAGAAAAACGGTCTATCAGTTTTCCTGCTTGTGTCTTAGTTTTCTTGTAATTTTCTTGTAAGGTTAAAAATAAAAAAAATTACTCAAAATAGTGAAATTTCATTTTCTTATAACTATATCTAAAAAACGAAAACAGATATAAGAAATCTGTGACTTCACAACTTGGCATTTTAAAGCGAGTAAATCAGTAAATTCGTTCAGTAGTTTTGTTTTCAACGACGCGCAAAGCGTTTTGCGCAAAAACCCGATACAGAAATTGTACCAAAGGTTAGGACGCCGGGGTACTGCCAGTGTCGGCGGTTAATGGAACTAACAGTCTTCTTGCGCTCGCGAGTCTAGTGTAGCCAATAATGACGTCATTGTTCGAAAACACGGTCGGTCACCAGTGTGTCCGTTTGATTATGTATGCATTGGATCCTCACAAGCGCAATGTTAATCTGTTGCATAAATATCAAAATAGCTCTTTTGAGTAAAACATATGTGTAGCATGTTTTCAGCTGACATGCGGTTTTAAAAAGCCTGTATTTAGTTCAAGGTTGATATGTACAACAGTACAAGGGGTTGTTTGATGTTGTTGTTTCGCTTGGGGATGCAACTCTCACTTTAAGTCTCACTCTAAGGACCAGACCCTCCACCACGCCTAAAGGGTCTGGTAACATTGCATGTTATATTTTGCAAAATAGAAATGACCCGTATAATCATAAAGTTGCTTTTCTGATAGGTTAATTTACAAAAAGTATTTCTTAAATTAAATCGAACCCAAAACCTATCAATTTATTAACAAATAAATTATTTGGGGTTTTATTTGTTAAATTGGAAATATTCAGTCCGGATTTGTGTGGTCGATGACTTATAGGAGGTCTATTTACTGTCATTGACTCGTGATTGTTTACTATAATGATATAGGTCACACGTGTTTTCCAATACGGACTGAATAGTTTCCAATTTGAAAAAAATAAAACTCAAAATTAATTTATTTGTAAATAAATTGATAGTTTTTGGGTTCGATTTAATTTGAAATATCTTTTAAAATTAACCTGTCAGAAAAGCAACTATACGATATCCGGGTCATTTCTTTTTGCAAAAAATAACGTGCAATGTTACCAGACCCTATAGCCGTGGTCGAGGTTAAGGCGAGGAGGGTCTGGTTCAAGCGAGACTACTCACTTTTGGTTTATATGAAAGCATCCACCAGCGCAGGCAATAGGGGACACCCACTACTAAATGTACTACTACTGTACTTTCGAACAATGACAATTCGCTTTTTAAATGAACTAATTAACGGCTATGCTAATTCGATTGCAAATGCAATACAGATGGTTGTCTTAAATATCTGCAATACAAATAACAAGTTCAGGTCGAACATGTTCAGTTGTCTTTCTATTTAACCCAATGATCTAAAGCAAGCTTTCTGGATTAAAAGTCAGTTCCAGTGGTCAGTTTGTAGTGCTCTTAGTTGTATATATATAGACATCATCCGTGTATTATAGGTATTAGCTAAAATGCGACCTTATGAGATAAAAAATGGCTGTACTTCGGTTCTGTTGTATTTACTTGTTAAATACATAGACTCGCCTGTACATATCAATAAACACTTTATGTTCTTTTTCTCTTACGATTTTTACATAAGCGCAATATTTATAAACATTTTGAAAAAAAAAAAAAAAATAGGTTAAGTTCTACGTCTAGTTATACACCGAAGATCGATTAAGAGATGTGAACCATTCACATTAAAAAAATTATTGGCCTCATGCTTGCACACCATCGTATTAGGGAAATAACCTGAAGTCCAATGTCAAGTCAATATAAAACAAAATAAAACCCGACAAAGGGGTATGTTTATCTTCTGGTATAGAGATTGTAACTGCCATGCATAGAATTAATTAACCCATCAACACTTTTTAAAACCGCTAACCCATTTTTTTAAGACTCTCATTGTCGATGGTACTATATAAGACTTGCATGATTTTTTCTAGTGCTTGACTTCAACCAAGAAGTCAGGAACTACGTTTTCTTAATTTTAATTTCTTGGATTTATCAAGGTTTTAATTTGGCAAATCTTTGAATATTTCATTTCCACACTTGATTGCGATTGGAATTTTGGCGAATCTTTTAATAAAAATACCGAAAAACAGGAGATAATCAGAGAAAATATGGCTCGATGATACCTTAGAGCTGGAATCTTCTCATGAAATATCGAGGTAGGTCCGTAAATAATGTTTAGAACGCATCTTCCTATTTAAATTGGGAAAGGGTTGTCTCCCCTGTGTTGTAGGTGATCCAGGTTTCAGCAAATAACAAGGAGAGTTGTCTCCCTTGCATTGTAGCTTCCCCGACTATCATTAGCTTAAGAGAACCTAGCTTTATTACCGTCGCCGAAATTATGAATTAATCAGAACATTCTTTTGTCGGAACACCCTTCTACTCTTTCCGTACCGGTAAGGTTAGCTCGGAGGTGAATAGACGCGTAATGTTAACCGCCGCGGTGTTTTTGTTCTCATGCTTTGGGGAGCTTGATTTGTATCAATTACACCGTTGTAGCCACTTTTATGTATGCTATCGATCAAGATTTGTCGGAAACTAACAAAGACGTGACAGTTCAGTAAAAAAAGATCTGCTGATTTCAAATAAAACTCCACATACACAGTTTGAAGAATCTGAGATGTAGTTATTGAATAAATCTGCATTCAAAGAACTGCACCCATTTCTTAAGCGACAAAGGGTAATATTTGACAGCCAGTTGCCTTGTAATACCAGGTGTGGGAGCGTGGAAAAAAGGTTTTGTAGAAAAGAACTGTTCTATGCCGATATGTTGTAAAGCTACTTGTATGCCGCTGGCGATAGGGGTTTCTATTGGTGACTGGTGCAGGAATTTTTCGGTAAAGATTTGTGTTATAGTCGTCCGTTAAGTTAGAATGAAGAGCTTGGAGTTTGTGTTCCGAAAGAGTCCGACACCCCGACCCTTTGCACTCTTTGTCAAGCCAGTAATGACTGGTAAACAGTTCTTTTGCATTGACTCTAAGGTCCGTAAGGTTGTCCCAAACTATATCCGCGTATTCTAATATTGGTCTTATAAAGGATTTATACATTATTTCTACACTCTTCCTGCTTAATCGACCTTTGAGGCCTCGGAAAAGGGACATTTTTTTTTAATTTGCCTTAGTAATTAAGTTTTGTATGTGGTTTTTCCAATTGCCGGTGCTATTAAAAAAGAAGCCTAGGTTTCGTTTAGTAAGCAACATTATGATCGTTAGAAGTTTCTCAGAATGCATAATTTTTAAACCTGCGTTCTTCTGAATTTCTTATACGTCACATGATGCGGTCCTCAATGCGGGTAAGCTTATCTATATGGAAAATACATACTTCTAGTTAATAGACTTCTGCTCAAGTAAAATAATTTGAGAGAACTGCTGCGAGTCGTTAACCCTCTAGCACCCAGTATGACAAATTTGTCATACGGTTTATGAGGTCCCCTAAGAGAGATAAATCATTTGGGTTGTTGTTTTTACTATTTCCCAGAGGTAATTTAATTATAACTCAATTAAATATACTACAGATAGCTCATATGGGATCTCATAAACAGTATGACAAATTTGTCATACTGGGTGCTAGAGGGTGACGATTTCACGACGTAAATTCAGTTCCATGGTACTACAAGTGGACAATGCCACTCGTGAACTCGGTGCTTATCTAGTTGATGGAATCTGTAGTCGAAGTCACGACCAATAGTTACTCCACGAGTGGAGATTAATACTGTTTAGAATACAGCATATGGGCTACCTGTCTTATATTTGACTTTATCAATGACTTGTTGTTTTCGCCCTCTGGTTTGTACAAGCCTGATGAGAGAAACGTGTATAGTAGAACGCTTGTGGCTTGGGATGTAAAGTCAGCTTATTGGAAATGCAATACATACTCTGTAACTAACAAGGCTTGTCCAAAAAACAACACATTAAAAACAGTCGGACACCTTCTCTTCATCATTATGTTAAGAATGTAGTGTAATTTATTATTTTGTTTTATTTTATTATCCTTATTTTTCTTTACTTGCAATGTCTTATCATCAGGTTGATGTTTATGTGCGACTCTACTTATTGTTTTGATAAGTCATGTTAACAAAGGACTGAATTGAATAATAAAAACTTGTCACTTTAAAGTCAAAGGATGCCGTTCGCGCTGGTGTACTTTGTGTAAGTTTAGACAAGTTTCGCCTTGGATAATTGCTTTCAACAAGGGTTATTGGTTTCAAGGTATTATGGAGTTAAAAGCGGTTAGTGTTGTGATGTTTTACAGCTGTATGAGAAGTTAATTGTTTGTTGGTTTGTTTAATTGGGGTTTAGCCCCAAACTTAAGGTTATTTCATTCACATGACGGGGTGCCAGTCCAACGGGTGAAAGAAACCACCATCGGCGCCATTGCAACAAAGACAAATACAGGACAATCACAGAAGGTAATACAATACATCACAAATAGATTGGCTTTATATTACCCCTTAGCTCTCAGAGCACCTGGGCAAAAGGAAGTTTCCCTCCCAACCCTTCGCGAGAAGAGAGGTATAAAGTAATTGGTAGTGGCAAAACTGAATGATGAGAGTTATCCCCCCTGGATTTTTGTTTCACTCACTGGCGAAATTAGATTAAAGCAGTTATAGTCTGAATTTCATCAAATTGGCATTACGTATAGACCGCATGGCCATAAACCGGAACTATTTTGAATATAGTTATATTAGTTAAATTACCGCAAATTGTTCGGTAGTCGTTTGCCAAATTACACAGTTATAAATACGCGTGGACTGTGTAATGGTGCGGTATACAGCTTCAGAACGGGGCAATTCTTTATAAAGCTACTAACAAATTTTTTTATTATTAATTAAAAAAATTGTTCCATGCCATATAAGCCCACATTACATATTTACAGATTTACAAGTAGTTGGATTTTCCTGTAACTGTAGAGCTCCACCACATGAATTCTTTGAAAGAAAGATATGGCATGGGGGTATCCCCAAGCTGCAGCCTGCGTTGATTAGCCGATGTTATTATACTTGGTGGTTACAAAAGGCACCGATGAAAGCTTAAATAAATCCTTGTGCCAATCCAGTGTTTGTGTACTCTCCCCAATATGTTTGTCCACCACTACTATAGTAGGGGGAGGGGGTACTTAGAAATGCTA
>JARFOD010008246.1:0-11508 GCA_031763545.1 Mopalia muscosa | reverse complement strand
CACCAGGGCAACAGAAAGCAACCTCTTTTCTTGCCTCTTACGATCGACCGAGGAAGCCAAGGGAGTATTCTGCAGGGGCATGGCCCACCCGCTCCCTCAGTTGGCCGAAAATATGGTGGAATACCAGTAGAATTATTTGATTGATTGATTGATTGATTAACATTGTACGAAAGCATATTTCACTCAAATGTCAACAGATTGTCCATTTCACACTGTACCTTTCTTGAACTGGTAGAAAATCTCTGGAAAAAAAAACCCCACTCTCACAATTGGCAGCCACATCATGAGACTCAGTAATATACATGAGGTTTACAAAAGGACTTGAACCCAGGAGCAGTCATTAAAGTAAGGTAAGTAGGCCAACACCCTACCCCAGTTTGCCACGTGGTGGGGCTGGTCAAATATAACATGATTCTGCTGTGAAAGCAGTGTTTCTATTCACAGGGTCTAGTAAAAGTGATCTGTATCAAGTATCAAACTATATCATTAAACTAACCCGTGGCTTCTCTCCTTTTGTATCTGTCCAATACTTATGGAATTTGACAATATTGGGATGTTCTAGCTGTATGAGGTTATCAAACACTTGTCGAATCTTATCCTGAAATGAAAAAATAAACATAAGTAAATAAATGAATCCATGAAGAAGCAATTTGTCTTTAGATTGCCGATTCCTGTATGCAGTATCAGTTAAATCAAAGTTCACCATGTCAGTAATGAATTTGCTACTTGTCATAGACAAGTATCGCTCAGGTGTTCAATCAGTCAGGGTGCTGAGGATGGTATCACCGATGTGGACAGTATGCTGTTGCAGTTTGCCTGGTGACCTTCACAATGTTAGCCCAATGGGTAAAGGATTCCACCCTCAACAACACTGGCAACAATTTAAGACATGACAAGACAATCCCAAGAAGCAATACAATTACATCATAAACAGATAGTCTTTGTTTTGCTACTCAGCTGTGAGAGCATAACTGCACACACTGACTGTATGCCTTTGCCTCAGCTCCGAGACAGTATCCTTAGGCCAATAGGCCTACAGTGAATTTAATAACAGACCTGTTGTTGTCTGAAATCTCTCTTCTCAGAGAACTGGACTTCATTCCACACCACCTCCATTCCTTCTTCAGTATCCATCGCCAGGAAGGCAGAATCAATGCCTGGAACATCCCTTTGTTCAACCTAAACATAAGAATGTCAAAGATATGTACAATGGGATAGCAATTAAAGACTAGCCACCACAGCAAAATAAACGAAAGTACTTTTAGAAAAAATGTTCTCAAGAAGGCTACAACAAATGACCACCTGTAGGTAATCAAAAACTGAAGAAAAAAACAACAAAAACAAATGCACTTGCATATATATACTGTTTCTTAACTTCGGCCAGGGAATAAATCAAATGTCAAGTACTTGTGAACTTGTTTACCTCCTCTCTCCGTTTCTGCCATCTTCCCCCTGGAGATTCTTCAAGGACTTCGCTTTCGTCCTCTGACTCGTCTCCGCTGTCAGGTTTGGCCGGATGACTTTCGGGTTCTGGCTCAGCCATGATCGACAGTGATGGATTTAGCACAAGAAACTTACAGAATCAATGAGATTAGTTTATTTGCGTGTCAACTTCCACGAAATAAATGTCGTCTCTAAAGTGGTTTAAGCTTTAACCAAATTACAGTGTACGTCTCACAATCATTCTCATCTTATCGTCTGCTGTTGTTGGACCAATCTCCAACAACAAGCATTACCGAGTGGAGACAAAAAAAAAACAACGTAAAATAATATCGCAAAACTGTTGCGTGTCTTGTCACTTCTTCAAACATGCATGTGTATAGTTGTATCTTATGTGCAAAGGGTGACAGAACATGCTCCTTCGTCACGACTCAAAACCATCCCAAATTAGTCCAATCAAGACGGCCATGTTTTATATTTTTCGCCTGTCGATAACCCGAACACAACGTACGAGCTATGTACTTGTCTATTGTAGCGCCTCAATCTGAGTTACATGTCTAGTCTAATTTCCAACATGGCCGCTATCGTAGGTCACGTGATTAACGACTGTCAAGAAGCCGCGAAATGAAACACGTGCAGAAGTCTTGAAATTTAACGATATAGACACTGAAGTGATCATCAATTGACACTAAAATGGGTGTTTATCTGTCTTCTCCAATAACGGACAAGATTTCTACGGATGAGAAATGCATTAAATTCACGTACGGCGCTTCCTCGATGCAAGGATGGCGAATGTCTCAGGAGGTAGTGATCAAGTAGCCATTTTCTTTGTCCCTTACCACTGTTTATAATGATGTGTTTCTCCCACGTTTGGTTGAATTTATCAATAGAATAGTTACGCACTTAACAACCAGATCCAGTGATCTGATTGTTAATCACCAAGAAAACAAGATATTCTGTTGCCCAGGTGTGGTACTGTAGGGCCTAATGAGTAATGTAAATTGTCCAAAAACCTTGATGCTCGATAGTCTATGCACATGCGCCTAATTGTCCTTATCGACCGAGGCCTATTGGATTATGCATTTGCAATTGTTACGAGTGAATCGTTTGACAGTCAGTTTACAGCTTATGTAAACTCGAATGACTACCAGTGTGATCGTCTGCTCTATGTGACACCTCTTTCGATTTCAACTGTGTCTCACTCTGTCACAGGTTGTCTGATTTAAGTGGAGCATGTTCATCAATATTTTGATTCATCTCCGGTTGTCTTTTCCGGCTGTCTTGGTTTAAAACTTAAGCCAGCCATACACAGGGGATTCTCTATCTACTCAAAGAAGTCACTCTGTGCGACAGGCTTGCCACTCGCCCTAAATGATGTCTTACCTTCCCCATTTTCTTGTGGCCATTGTATATGTCAGGTATCAACGTCATAACGGCATGCCCAAAATTTTGATAGGAATGTATGACCTGAACTGCATTGCTTTCAATAGTATTACCTGAAAAAAATTTGTGCAAAGTCTTTCTCGTATAAGCTTATAGGCTATGTAAATAAACAGTGTAATTACACTTTAATGTACCATGATATACCGCGTAAACGGTAAATAACTGCCACCAATCCTTGTTTTCCAGTTTTAATCAAATGTCATTCACAAAGTCTTTATAACCAGTACACCAACTTGTGAATGCTCCGCGTTTGGGTTAAACAAAAGGCGACTGTCATAATATAGAGTTGTTGTTGTTGCATCAGCCGTATGTGGTAAGCTGTCTGAGTGGCTTCATCAAGACAAAGAGTTAAAATCTGGTCATTATCAGGGCAGTTAACTAAAACTTTTTACAAAGTTATCCACATTTAGCCTGTTGACTTTCAACAACATGTGCTGAAATAGAACTATTAAAAGAAGACCATAGACCAACGATGCATTTGATTGGCTGTAGAGCCGAAGCCAGCCAACCAGGTCACAGCTAACACAGCCCTAGATTTTTTATTTCGCGCTGTTTATCGAACAAGAAATGGTTCATAGTTAAATAAACTTAGATTATTGTCAGTCTAACATAACAAATATTTGTGACAATGTATGAGAATCCTCTTTTGGGTAGCCTGTGTAGCAGGTCTACACTGTAGACAACCAATGGTCGTGAATTTTTGCTTGCGTAACCTCCACGTAAAAAATATGTGAAAAAATAAGGCCTGAGCTTCCAGCCTCAACATCATCTCCATAAGCGCCTGGTAACATACGGTCTCGGTAACAGTCATTTCTTAGAAGTTGTCATCGCTTTTTCACTTGTTTTACTGCACTTTTAGTCAGATGAATCAAATTTTGATTTTAAAATATTCATGTGTGCGCATGCGCATTATAACTGGAAATATGGCGAAGTGTTTGAAATGGAAAATGGTTTAACTGGATATTGAGGGCTCCTTGATGGGAAATGGCGATGACAAATAATCAGAAATGACTGTTACTGCGACCTTATGATACCCAGCACCTGTGGATACGATTTTGAGGCTGGAAGCTTCCTAGAACGAATTACTTCATGACCGCATTGAGAGCAATACTGTGCAGGTGAAATTTGGAGTATACCGTTATGACGTTGATACCTGTCATACAATGGCCACAAGAAAATGGGGAAGGTAGGCGTAATTTAAGGCTAGCTTGCGACATGACTTGACACTGCTGCATGGAGATTATATTTTAATTGATCAAACTTGTTTGAATTAGATTCGTCGGCAAAAGTCAGGGACTCCTTTCATTGTGTGCGGCAAATATGCGACAGAACATTGCACCCAGTATTTGCATCTAGCTTGTGACATAACTTGACACAGTTGCATGGAGGCCAATAAGTCTCAGTTGATCTTATCAACTTGTTTGATAAAGATTCGTCGTCAAGAGTAAGAGACTTGTCTCATTGTGTGCAGCAAACCTATGACAGAAAGTTGCAACCAAAAGCTGTTCATTCAATCAGTAACTGAGCTAGTCATATGATTTAAAGTATAAACAAATCTTGATGTATGCTTGCTCCATTGATTTTTAAGTGAAATATATCTTTCCCTCTTTCCAGAGTTCCTGAATAAGATGCATATTAAACAATTTGAAAACGTTTTCTTCATGCACAATGTTCATCATTTTCATCAGCCTAGGGGACACCTCTTCCCTGGCCTATTGTATTAGTGTTAATAATAAACTATGCCCCAACTTTTGACAAAGATCAGGCCCTGGGTGTTGGTGTCAACTCTTTATTATTTGCTGTTAAGACCTGATAGTTTCCTTCAGACTACGGGGAGAGGGTGGGCCATGGCCCTGAAGAATACTCCCTCGGCTTCCTCGGTCGATCGTAAGAGAAAAGAGGTTGCTTTTTGTTGCCCTGGTGTTCGCAGATCTTAAGTGTAACGGGAAGCAGATTTGTTGTAATGTTCTGTATTTGTGTCCGTCATATAAGTGAAATACCCTTGAGTACGATGTTAAACACCAATAAAACAAACAAACAAATCCTTCAGACTACGACATTTTTACCTGTCAATGTGACGACAGGATTTTACAGGCCGATATTTAACATGCTGTATTATTTCTCTATTCAGGATGCCCACAACTGTGTTCCTGAGTTTGAAGAAGACACATCTTTGTTTGCCGTATATGATGGGCATGGAGGTAATAAGAAATCTAAAAAATGTTATGTGGGTGGCTAGAGGTAGCCCCGCCCATGACTGTGTCTAGTGGTTGCTGTTCGCTTTATAATCCTGCTTCAGTGTATTGTACTGTTCACTGGATCGAAACCGTCTGTCGACCATGAGGTATATGTCAAGTAACATATTGAGGCTCCGACAATCGTGGTGGTGGTTTTTACTAGGTGTTTTCTCGGTTTTCCACCATAATAAGGCAAGAAACAATGTGAAATGGACAATCTGTAGTCATATAAGTGAAATACCCCTGAGTATGATGTTGGACCCCTATCAAACAAACAAATATAGGTATCTCCTGTTGGTAAGGCTTTCTCATACATGTACCAATGGGGCAATAAGGTTTATCCTACACATTGAATTGAAATTATCTTGAGTACAGCATAAAACTCCAAACAAACAAACCCATGTTTTTAGTTTTCTGTTAAATGTGACCAAGACTGAGTACCTCACACTGATATGGCTTTATGGGGTGTCAAAATCTTGGTTCTTTTTATGTGATAGATAAATCCAAGTTTAAAATGTACATACAGAGTAAACTCCCATTGATACTGTTTTCAGGAGCGGAGGTCGCCCAGTACTGTGCTATACATCTGCCGGACTATATTAAACAAACCGCTGCATACAAAGATGGTCGCTTGGATGTCGGCTTGCAGGATGCTTTTCTGAGGTTTGACGCCACCCTCACACAGCCGCACGTTATCAGAGAGCTTAAAACTCTGGCTGGAGTAGAGGAAGAAGCAGAGGAAAAGAAAGGTAACCTTGGAGGGAAGACTGTTATGTGTTTCCCTGTATTGCCAGAGATTGTTTCAAATACTGTATCGCCCCGTGGGGGAGCGGGTGGGCCATTGCCCTGCAGAATACTCCCTCGGCTTTCTCGGTCGATCGTAAGAGGCGACAAAAGAGGCTGCTTTCAGTTGCCCTGATGTTTGCAGAGCCAAAGGGTAACAGGAAGCAGATTTGTTTGTGATGTTCTGTATTTGTGTTCCTCGTCATATAAGTGAAATACCCTTGAGTACGACGTTAAACACCAATCAAACAAACAAACAAATCAAATACTGTATCAGGCCTTCTGATTTGAGGTGCGCTGTCCTATACCTTAACACAGATCACAACTCCAATTTGAAGGCCTGCTGTATCTTTAACTACAATCTGATTAAAATGTTTAAGTCGATTTATGTGATTTTGTTTGGGACTTCTCATTGTTTGTAGAGAGAGGTCAAAGGGCATTTCCTCCACACATTACCCTGTTACTTCCCAATATGTGAAATAACAGCGTGGTACAAACCGTTGCTAAGTAAAGGCTGTTAATGTTAATTTTAAAACTTGCCTTTTCCAGAGAAATGGAGTTGTCCATAGTTTTTTGCTATACATCTTTAATTTAGCTGCCCCTTGGTTTTAATCAAATTCGCAGTTGGGCTTAGTGGTAGTAAGCGTGCTCCCTAAACTGAACCTGCTTCGATTACCGTTCACGGGATGGAGTCTGCCTGTTGACCATCAGGTATATGAGCGAGTCACATGTTGTGGCTCCAGCATTCGCAGGGGTGGTTTGTACAAGGTTTCCGTAATAAGGCTGTGTACGGTGTGTAGTGGACAATCTGTCGTCATATAAATGAAATACCTTTGAGTACAATGTTAAACACCAATCAAACAAAACAAACAAACACAGTTGGTGGAAGGTTGGGAGGGAGTTCCCTGCTACGCTGGGGTTCTTTCAGAGTTCAGAGCCATCATGAAGCCAATCTGTTTGTGATGTCTTTGTTTTATGTTGTGTGCTTATCCAGTATTTGTTCTCTATTCTCGGATTCTTGCCAGTGGTCTCAAGAGTGGTTTCTTTACTCACTGGACTGAGTGAAATGACCTGAAGTATTGTGTTAAACCCCAATCAAACAAACACAGTTTAAGTACAGAATTAGGAATGTTATAAATCTCTGTTTTCTTTATTTACACAGCTGGAGTATTTCCCGCATCACAGAATGAAAGAGATCTTTTGTTAGCTGAAGCCAATATGCCTTTAGAAGAAGTGCTGGCACAGTATGATGACATTCCTGGGCTGCCTCATAAATCACTAAACATCAAAAACGCCAAACATCAGTTCCAGTCGCCGATGATACGACCAAAATCAAGTCACTCAGAAAAAGCAGGAGGAGACACGTGGTCAACATCAACTGTAACATCTGAGGCAGACAGCACCAAATCTAGTCAAGAAGAAGACACAAAGTCAGCAAGAGTTTCATTGGACAGTAAGCTAGCCAATGGACATGCAGATAATGACAATAATATGAATATAGAAAAAGAAATCAGCCAAACATTTCCCTCTGTAAGCATAGTTGTTCAGGATGAGGAGGGAAATGATGTAACTGACTGTCAATCAAGCAAAGCGGAGTATCAGAATTTAACAGACTGTAACTCTTTACCCACATCTACCACTGGTCCCTTGGACAGGGATACTGCTGACATTTCAAAGTCCACCCCTGAGACATCACCTGCCAGTAACCTTCCATCTTCCACCACACTAAATGATGGAGCATCCTCATCTACAGACGCAGGACTATCAACATCATCAGAGGCTGATAAAGCAAAGCACACAGATCTCATCAGCTCAAATGTCACAGACGAAATAGATCCATCAAAAACAGATTCCAGTAAAAATCCTGGAACTTCGGAAATCCTGGAAGCAAATAGTTCATCATCAGTAAAACCTGATCTGGCATCCAGCAGCCAACTAGTATCTGACTCCAGTGTACAGTCAGATCCATCATCTGGGTCCAGTACTCAACCAGAACCATCATCTGGGTCCAGTACTCAACCAGAACCCTCAACTGGGCCCAGGACTCAACCAGAACCCTCAACTGGACCCAGTTCCCAACCAGGCTCATCATCTGGGTCCAGTACACGACCAGAACCATCATCTGGGTCCAGTATCCAACCTGGCTCATCATCTGGCTCCAGTACTCAACCAGAACCATCAACTGGACCCAGCACCCAACCCGGCTCTTCATCTGGGTCCAGTAATCCCCCAGGCTCTTCATCTGCGTCCAGTTCTCAACCAGAACAATCATCTGGATCCAGTTCCCAACCAGGCTCATCTTCTGGGCCCAGCAGAGATCATCAAGATTGTGGAAGTTCAGTCGAGGTTTGTATGCCAATCTATTCATAAAATGTGTTTAAGATTCATGTAATTTTCTCCATTCATTTGAGCTTTTCACTGAAGTCTTGAAAAATTGTCCATAGTTTATTGGGGAGGGACTTATGTTCTTTGTAATCAGGCCAGCCAGGCCTGCAGTTTTTTAGAATGCAGGTCAGGTAGCCATTTTACAGTCCTCTCAGGCCTGCAGGTTCCAAATCGCTAGGCCCAACAAAAAATGTGTTATATTATCATCTACCAAGAGTCCAAATTTGTCACATTATAGATGACATCATGTACACATATCAACTCTTCAGTTTAGAGTGAGTTAAAACTACAGGCCCCATGGATTATGTTCACATATGGTCATAAAATCTACATGACTGCAGGTCTGGAAACTTGCCGACCCAACACAAAAACTACCATGTTTCGGCCTGCCAACTGGTTTAATTTCCACCGACTGTTAAGCTGCTAAAGATTATGAACACATAAATATAGAATGATTGATATTTGGTTGTGGCAAACAAATGTGCTGTACAATTTATTTCAATAGTGAAAGAATTTCTAAAAAAAAAAGCAGTCTGAGCTATTTATTCCTACAGGGTCTGGTAGGTTTTCTCTACCCTGAAGAATTTCTAAGAAAAAACAATTGATTATAATGGGAAAAGATGAACTTTGCCCATCTTTCTTTGCCCTAAAGATCGATTGTCAGGGTTTCCTCTCTTTGCCTTAAAGATCAACTGTCCGGGTTTCCCGGTTTTGTCTGGGTTTGCTCTTTGCTCTCAAGATTTATTGTCTGAGTTTTCCCTGTTTGTCCTGAAGGTCAAATGTCAGGGTTTCCTTTCTTTGACCTAAAGGTCAGCTGTCTGGGTTTCTGGGCTTTGATTGTAAATATCAATGTCTGGGTTTCCTGTCTTAACTTGTCCAGTGACAGCTGTGTGTCTGTTTAAGTCCAATAATGATAGAATTTCAGCCAGAGATAATTTCTGGCAGGAATTGATTTATCAGGATTTTTTTTAGCAACTTGAGCTCCTTTCAATTAATTGGGCAACTCCAAGCTGATCTGATCACCGATGTCTTAGGCAGAGGGGAGTCCACCCATCCAAATGGACACCCTGATATGATGAATTCGCTCCTTTGGACACCCTGTTTTAAGAAATGTTAACATGCAGGAGATAGGGAAACTGTTAAAGTTTGACACCCAGTTACTTAAAAATGAAGCAATATGGCCATTTTGGACACCATACTTTTGATTTATGAGTAAACCCCTGTTTGTCACTGGACCAAGATTAACTTTCCTACAGTATCATGGTGGAAGTTCATACCCTTAGAGTGCTCTCTGTGAACATGAAGTCGATGTGCTTATATTGTGTTCTATCTTTTGATTTTGTTTATTGGTGCCAAGGCTGGTTTCCTTAATCCATTGAATGGACAATTCATCAACCCTTCAATGGGCCATCATACGTCAGAGTGAAATAACCTAAACCCTGATCAGATCTAGTCTATGTTTGTTTGGCAGTGATGTGACTGATGTCAAGGGTGGCACAGAATAATTGGCCAGTAACTAAAAGGGAGATAATTCTGTCACTCTTATAACTAGCAATGTCACCTTTGTCATTTTAGTTGTATACACACCATGTTATTGTTAGACAGTGGTATGTGACAGTTTGTATAATACAAATTAAACATTTATCTCCCCTTTTGGCGACTGATCATCCTCATGTAATTATATGGTTAGATGTCACTGACTTAAGTGGCAGTTTTGTTTGTTTGTTTGTTTGTTTGTTTGTTCATCAGGCCTGTGCGGGGATCTTTTCTGGCATAGCCTCAAAATCGGTCCTCTTAAATTTTGTAAGATAACCTAACATTTGCAGTTTCTCCTATTTTTTTTTATTTTTTAAAATATAAATGTGCCTTGGTGAAAATGAGGCAAAATTGCTTACAACATGTGTCAAAATCAGTAGCAAAATGCAAATTTAGATGATGACTGGAAACAATTGGGAAACCTTTAAAAAGGTTGTCCTAATTTAGGTCCACATAACCAGGGGGAAACCCTGTTCTGGCTGTTCTCCCCAACAGCACAGACCTGATTCACCAAATAAGGGATATTTAAATAACACATGCTAGGGTAATAAATAAATTGGAGGAAATAAAGTCAATGTGGCTATCAAATTTTGGCTATATGAGTAATATATTTATCTCCCTTTGGGCACTGGCTGACCCCATTGTTGTGAAGAATTAAATCAGCTGACATGTGTATGTTACAGGTGCCAGTTGCCGGCTCATCTAGTGGATTGTCTATGCTAGTCATGGAGGATGATAGTGATGATGACTCAGAAGACTATGAAGGGTAAACAAAATTTAAGCAAAAGATGTTATTTTTTAACAAAGAAGAGGTCGCTTTGCACAAATCCACTGTATTTGTGATTTATATTGCTATCTCTGCAAGACTTATCAATAGGTCACCATTGAAACGTTGACTAAAACATTGCTGGGATTTATAGAAGTCATTTTTCTCAATGTAAGATATGGTGTGAATTTCATGTGAAGTTTTGTGTTGTCCTTTTGAATAAGTATAAGGGTTAGTTTTAGGGTTATATAATTCAAGTATAAATTACATGATGGATACAGAATATTTGCCCCTCAAATTCATGATCCTTTGTATATTATATTCGAAATTGATAACCCATAGGACTATCAATTGATGAATTGTTCACCATTGAAACTTGCGGGTGATTGGAGGGAGCTTCATGTTGCCCTGGTGCTCTGAGAGCTAAAGGGGAACAGGAAGCCGATCTGTTTGTGGTGTCTATATTGTGTCCTGTTGTTTGTGGCCAGTGGTGTCGAGGGTGGTTTCCTTCACCTTTTAGGCTGGCATGTCATCATATAAGTGAAATACCCTTGAGTACGACGCTAAACCCCAATCAAACAAAGAACAAAACCATTGAAACTTAGACTATTATTATAGTTATTGATAGCCTGTGGGACATTCTATAGTTTACCCTTAAAACATGGTATATTATGTTTGTTTGTTTGATTGGGGTTTAATGTCGTACTCAATGGTATTTCACTTATATGATGAAGTGCCAGTCCAACCTGGGGACAAATACAGATCAATAACAGGATGTTTTTTATTTCCCTTTAGCTCAGTGAGGGAGCAGGTGGGCCATGGCCCTGCAGAATACTCCCTTGGCTTCCTCGGTCGATTGTAAGAGGCGAGAAAAGAGGTTGCTTTCTGTTGCCCTGGTGTTCGCAGAGCTAAAGGGTA
>JARFOD010008235.1:0-11508 GCA_031763545.1 Mopalia muscosa | reverse complement strand
TTTTGCCATAGAGATACGGAATCTATTGAACATCTGTTTGTAAAGTGTGATGTGGTTAAACAATTCTGGAATAGTGTGCATATCTGGATTTTAGAAATCACGAAAGAATTTGTTGTATTTAATGACATCACAGTATTATTTGGCTTTCATCAGAAATATGCTGCGTTAAACCACATTAACACTAGTGTCAAAAAATAATTTATACAACTGTCGAACATCAGAAAAAGTACCACATTTAAGAGGCTTAATTATCATTTTAAAGTATACATTGAAAATAGAAAGATATATCTACAGATGTAACTTGAAACTTGACCAGTTTGAAAACAAGTGGGGTCCATTTATTAATCTCATGTATAATTAATTGGTTATACTCATTTCTTGTGGTTATTTATTTAGTTTATTCTACGGTGGGGTGCGCCACTACAATATGTGTTCATAATACCAATAAAAGAATGTTTAATTTTAAAACTGCATGCGCCATCAATACTAATTTGCATTCCAAAGAAAGTTTAATGTTTTTAACTTCTCCACCTTCGACCGGAGTAGTGAAAAGTGCTGGTGTTGTCAACATGGTTTCAAGTGTATGCCCTTGAGGTAGGACTCAACGTCAGGTCAAATTATTATTATAGGTTAGCATAATTTGTAATCAACTTGATCCATGTATATCTTTTGAGCATTACCTTCTGTGAGTCGCCATTTTACCAGTAGAATTAATATTGTCTATTATCATTAGTATTTTTCTCTTAGTAATTTTCTTTTTTCTTTTCTTGATTTAATGTTGGATTATACATGCTTTTAATATTTTGATAGAATATTGTGTGTACACTGTGTATACAGTAAAAAAAAAAGAATACACAGGTATTAGTTTACAACTAGTTGATAACATATTGTATCCGTTCATCAGCTTGTGTGAAAATAAACAAATTATAAAAAAATAAAATAATAAAAAAATTAAAAAAAATAAAAAATAGTTTAAAGAAAATGTGACCTTGTATGGGATGAAGGGTTGGGAAATAAAAATATATTAAGATTTTTAAATATAATAAAATATTGCTTTAATCAATACATGGACTTCTGCTTGTTCACCATCTTTGTGAGCCAATGTCAAGACATAGGCGTCTATTTATAGAGAACATATGTTGGTTGTTCGCTAACGCACTATTTACAAACAGCTTTTTTTTTTCTTTGTTTTGCGGGGGAGGGACACCACTGTACAGTAACAAAAAGTTGGCTTTATATACAGATCATTGGATCGACATCACAAAACATTTTATTTTTCATTATTACACAGGTCAAAAATACACCATAAATATTAATCTCTCTGAAATGAAGTGCACAATTGATTTTGCAATTCCAAGAATAGTCGTAATGGTTGTTTTCCTTTTACTTTCGGCAACCAACCCATTAAATAAAGCATTTAACGCGACAAACAAATTTTAAAGCATATGATTTATGGACAAAAATATGGACATCATGGCAATGATAAATATTGATGGCATGTAGATCTTTCTGACGGTATATACACAAAGCAACTGAATTTCTGGAGGTCATGGATTTCCCAAGTTAAGATTATCCTCCCAAATTAAGCCGTTTAGTTACTACACAACTAAGATTATAGACAACTCATATTCTCTTCACCAAATAAGGACATAAAATGACAATGTATTTGTGAAACATAAATTTGTTGTTTAACAAATTCTCATCCATGTTAGTTTGACTTTTTTTAATCTTTCTTCCAACTAGTGTATATAGGGAATTTTCGTCAAACTTAGCCACCAAGAAACAAGAAACTCTATAACTTCAGTTATGATGTCTCTCAGTTCTTTTGCAGCACTGACAATCATAAACTGGACATTGGTTAAGATGCATTTATAATTGTTTAAAACAACAATATTAAAAGATATTTTTTACAGATTTCACACCAAAGGTAAAATGTTCAATGTGTTGTAAAAGGCCCAAAGTTGTCTAATCAATTAGATAACACAGAGTGTATTTATTTTAGCCACTGTGGTCCCAAATGCCTGCTGTCTACTTGCAAAACAGCAGGCAAAATTTTGGGATCCGTACTGGGTGAGGACCGCCTCAGTACGGATTTGGGAGCACGCAGTAGCACTTTAAGTGCAGGAGGAACTTTCGCTGCAGTCAGGCTAAGGATTCACCCCCCAGTACGGCCTCTCCAAAAATGTATGGTCTAAAAACACGCATGGTGGGTGGTGACCAGGGCTTAACATGGAGAAAAAGTCAGAATGCTTACAAACTAGTTTCAAGTGAATATCAGTTGCAGGCAAAGCTGAGTCAAATGGTATTTTTGTCTTTTGCAGACAAATGTAAGCATAATGCTATAGTTTAGATGCAGCGAAGTTTTGGTGTTACACTTCTGGAGTAAATTTTAACAACATACTTATGAATTTTGTTTGAACTTTTTATAGAGAACTGAAGCTTTGTTCACATAAAGTCCTCTTTATATATATTAATTCCATAGCCTTATATTTAGAAATATGTAATGTACATAATATCATAGACTACATTGTTAATCACTTTGTAAGAACATGTAATTTACGCATTTGCAACGGTAACAGGAACTCTATGCCAAGAGTTATTTAACAACCCTCTAAGGTTCCAAATACCCTGCACATTATCAGGCTGAACATTGTAGGAGGAATCGATTGCTTTACAAACTATCTCTACTTTCCCTTTATGATTGGCTGGTAGAGGAACTACTGCCTCCCATATAGTCCACGCCCAAGCATGATAAGGATTCTGTTCTGCACCTTCAAGCAGTTCTGCAGTCTGCCAGGTCTTTCCACCATCAGCGGATATATCTACTCGAATGATACCACGGCCGCCACCGCTGTAAGCATAGCCCTTCACCACCACCTCGTCATCCCCGGCATCGAGGACGGCTCCAGCTTCTGGTTCACAAATCGTGGACACAACGGGTAAATCCTGGATAGCAGTCGCTTTACTGAAGTCTGCAGAGTCCCAATCAACAGAAGGATTAAAGCCCTTGTAATCTTTCTGTTGCCAGTGACTGTCACTCTCTGCCTTACTCAGACAGATTTTAGAGAGCCATTTTACCTGTCGAGCTCCAACAACACCTGGGATAATAGCTCGGACTGGATAACCATGATCTGGAGTTATTTCTTCTCCATTCATCTCATAAGCAAGGATGACATCATTTCTACGATCTCGTGCCAATGTGATAGGGATAGATGCTCCATAACTTGAGCCTTCTGGGTCTTTATCAAAACCTTCAAACTGAATATGATCATACTCTTGATTGTCAATATCGATTCCTGCAGCCTTCAGCACATCACTGAGTCGGGCTCCTGACCAAACTGCTGTACTGATGGCTGTTGACTGCCAGCTTAAACCCCGGACATTCTTGGTCTGGGACATTTCAATTCTTCGATTCCCTGCACACTGAATGGTTACAGGCACATCATACTTTCGATATTTCGACTTCAAATCTTTCAAAGACAATGACAAGACCTTTTTGCTGCCCTCAGCTGCTAATGACAGTTTATACTTATTTCCATCTACTTTAGGAACAGGAAGATGGTTTCGCACAAAGAACAGTTCATTGGGAGTTGTGTAACTATCAACTAGAAGGGCACCTGGGGGCTCAGCATTAAATGGCTTCACAGAGTTAGGTCTGAGAGCTGGGTGGCGAACTGGATCATTTCTGAATGGATCTGCCGTATCCATCGATTTTGATTTGTCTTCTTCAATAACATTTCCAATGCGAAATTTCTCCAACAGAGCATACATTTCTGGGTTCTCATGAGCCGCATACAACTTCCAGAATGGGTCGACGGATCCACCTGCACCCAGCATAATCTTTGAGCCTCCAGGGTGCTTGGGCACATATGATGTGATGTCATAAACTCCATTTTTATAAGTCACCCAGACTTTGTCTTGAATTGCTTTGTGTTTGGAAACTTCATCCCTGGAAAAGGTTGGAAGGTCGTTACGCAGATTCCCAGCTACAGTGGCTGCTTCCAGTGGTCTATTAGTTTTAAATTTCCAAAGTAACACAGCTCCTAAAACATACAACAGTGGTAAATATTAAATACAGGCTAGACAAGATGAATGACCAGTCTGGAAACCTGTAAAACAAATGACATAATTTGACTTAAATTCAAGTGAATTTCAATAAATTTGTTCAAACAGTTCTATTTAGTTAATTTATGTCAAACATTCATGAGAAAGAATTATCAGTAGCCTTCTAACCAGACTAGAGTATTGTATAAAGATCTGTGGTAATCCAAGACTAAAGCATAGCATAATGATCTGTGGTAATCCAACCGGACTAAAGCATAGTATAATGATTTATGGTAATCCTACCAGATTAGAGCCTAGTATAATGATCTGTGGTAATCCAACCAGACTAGAGCATAGTATAATGATCTGTGGTTATCAAACCAGACTAAAGCATACTATAATGATCTGTGGTAATCCAACCAGACTAGAGCATAGTATACTGATTTTGTGGGAATCCAACAAGATTTAAGCATAGTAAAAAGATCAATGGTAATCCAACCAGACTAAAGCATAGTATAATGATCTGTGGTAATCCAACCAGACTAAAGCATAGTATACTGATTTTGTGGTAATCCAACTAGACTAGAGTATTGTATAACGATCTGTGGTAATCCAACCATACTAACGCATAGTATAAAGATCTGTGGTAATCCAACCAGACTAGAATATAGTATAATGATCTGTGGTAATCTAACCAGACTAAAGCATAGTATAATGATCTGTGGACATCCAACTAGACTAAAACCTGTATAGTGTAATGATATGTGGTAATCCAACCAGACTAGAGTATAGAATAAAGAACAGTGGCAATCCAACCAGACTAAAGCATAGTATAATGATCTGTGGTAATCCAACCAGACTAGAGCATAGTATAATGATCTGTGGTAATCCAACCAGACTAGAGCATAGTATAATGATCTGTGGTAATCTAACAGACTAGAGCATAGTATAATTATCTGTGGTAATCCAACCAGACTAGAGCATAGTATAAAGATCTTTGGTCATCCAACCAGACTAAAGCATAGCATAATGATCTGTGGTAATCCAACAAGACTAAAGCATAGTATAATGATCTGTGGTCATCCAACTAGACTAAAGCTAGTATAGTGTAATGCCCGTAATGGTAATGGTATTGGTATGTGGTAATCCAATCAGACTAGAGTATAGTATAAAGATCGTTGGCCATCCAAATAGACTAAAGCTAGTATAGTGTAATGATATGTACTAACCTATTAAGACAAAAGCATAGTATAATGATATGTGGATATCCAACCAGACTAAAGCTAAAATAGTATAATGATATTTGGTAATCCAACAAGACTAGAGTATAATAATATGATCTGTGGCAATCCAACCATACTAAAGCATAGTATAAAGATCTTTGGTCATCCAACAAGATAAAAGCATAGTATAAAAATCTGTGGTAATCCAACCAGACTAGAGTATAGCATAAAGATCTGTGGTAATCCAACAAGACTAAAGCTAGTATAGTGTAATGATATGTAGTTATCCAACAAGACAAAAGCATAGTATAATGATCTGTGGATATCCAACCAGACTAGAGTATAGTATTTTTTGTTATTTTGGGATAACACTTTCTTAGTTAGAACATATATACCTGTTCAGAAAATTTTGTAGGTTGAAACCTGTCCGGGAATCACACCCACGACCCTCAGAGTACAGCACTGAATCACCAGCAGTAAATGCAGGCTACCTAGACCATTCAGCCATCCGGCCTTCTACACTAGAGTATAGTATAAAGATCTGTGGATATCCAACCAGACTAAAGCTAGAATAGTGTAATGATATGTGGTAATCCAACAAGACTAGAGTATAATAATATGATCTTTGTCAATCCAACCATACTAAAGCATAATGATCTGTGGTAATCCAACCAGACTAGAGTATAATAATATGATCTGTGGTAATCCAACCATACTAAAGCATAATGATCTGTGGTACTCCATCCAGACTAGAGTATAATAATATGATCTGTGTCAATCCAACCATACTAAAGCATAATGATCTTTGGTACTCCAACCAGACTAGAGTATATTAATATGATCTGTGTCAATCCAACCATACTAAAGCATAATAGTATGATCTGTATGTAATGATAACAAAATTCTATCAAACACCTGTCTACTGAATCTAAAGCCGTGTTACAAGTGTAATATACCAGACCTGCAACAAGCAAAGAAATTTATCTGTAAAGAATTTTTTTTATACCATTATGGGCATTTTCTGCTTTTACAAATTTCTTTACAGTATTTATTTTCACAATGTGTACTTTTTTCTTTGCCATGACATGGACCAGTCACACTGCTCAGTGCTGACACATGTCAGTGCCTGTCCCACTTTGTTATGTCTGTGAAGATAAGAATTGCCTATTTAAATACCTACTTCTATATATAGTATTGCACAGGTGTGGCATATTTATGTAGTCAATATAAATGAAATGTCCAAAATGAACAAGGTAACTACACAGGTCTGAGATACTAGTGTAAATATAGTTTTATCACCTGAAGATAATGGTTCTTAATCTGATAACAGATTATCACTAGATATTTTGACAGATCAAATGAACAGTAATCTTAAGTACTACTTGAGATCATCATTATCAATTGTCACACTCTAACAACTTTACAAAGCTTGCATGACTATTTTTTAAATATATATTTTATGCATAGCACATATCTACATGTAATTTAATGAGGAACTTTTGAAGTGCATTAACTATAGATTAGAGACATTTGTCTGTTGTAGCGAATCAAGTAGAATGCTGATGAGACTGGGTAATGGCTGGTTTCATACTTCTGCTTGATAGTCTATGGTAATGGATACAGGATACATTTGAGAAATAAATAGATTCTGTCATTCGCCTGCTTTAAGACTAGAAAACACTTGCATGGTCTCTCTCTTTATCACGCTCAGGGAACGATTCTTGAAAGCCTTATGGAGACACTTTCAAAAAGTCCATGTCAGTGCCAAATACAATGTGTGTGATAATGTGTAGATCAGCACAACTATTGACAAAGTCTGATGTTTTACGATGAAGTATACAGGATAATTCTCTGTAACATGATAAATATGTCAAAGACATGATCAGTGTAAAGTAAAGTAACAACTCTGAAGAAAGATAATGAATTCAATTTTTTTGTTACGATGATGTATAAGTTATAATTCTCTCTAACATGCTGAGGAATTTTGCCTGTCACAAATGCCTATTGTGAGGAATTTTGCCTGTCACAAATGCCTATTCTGAGGAATTTTGACTGTCACAAATGCTGATTATGAGGAATTTTGTCTGTCACAAATGCTGATTCTCAGGAATTTTGCCTGTCACAATTGCCTTTTCTGAGGAAATCTGCCTATCTCAAATGCCTATTCTGCAGAATTTTGCCTGTCACAAATGCCTTTTCTGAGGAAATCTGCCTGTCACAAATGCTTATTCTGCAGAATTTTGCATGCCACACAAATGCTTTTTCAGAGCAAATCTGCCTGCCATAAATGCCTATTCTGAGGAATTTTGCTCGTCCAAATCTTTCCCTAAATTATCCTATCTTTCCCATGTTAAAAATTCAGACTTCCTATCAGTCATTTTGCCCATTGTAAGAAATCTGAGAACCCGAGAATGCGATAACCCGAGAACATGATAACCCGAGAACGCGAGATTTAACTACTAAATCTCACTTTCAGGTTTGAGTACGAGCATGTCGATTGCAGCTAATCAGAAGCTCTGAATTGTCGCATACCGTAATAATCGAAGCAAAGTGTTTATTATTGTTTATAAATCTCTTATATTTATAGTTGGTTATATTTATTAAGCTCTGCAAAGATTACTCTTGCATTGTCAGGTCGTGCACACCAGCTGTGTGACCTTGTATTTACTATTTTAAACACAAGATAGATGACACGTACTGCATGGTTTCATTTTATACCACTTTGTTTTAAATGCCTGCTGTGCGCCTAAACTGTGCTCGGTATGTGAGCGTATTAATGCCTTTGTTGAAAATTATTAAGGCTTATTCAAATTATTATGCGTGCCTGTATTTTCCTAATTATTTTATTTATTCAGTCTATCAGCATTGCCATGAAGTTGATTGTAATGATCAACGAGCAAGTTCAGGAGAGCGTAAGTCACCTAGGCAACGTGTACTTGTTGACCTATACATGTTTTAGTAATTTTTGCTTGATATTTTGAAGAGCGAGACCGTGAGAACTAGAGGGAGCGAGATTTAACAGTTAAATCTTGCTTTCACACTTTCTCGACTTTCAAGTAAGGAAAGTTCAAAACCGCGACATTTAAACATTAAATCTCAACTTGGAGTGTTATAATGAGTGATGGATGCTATAAGCTAGACATCCTGTCTGTGGTAGATTGTCCTGTGTTTTGTTTACATGTTTACATATGTTATCAAGATAATCATCTGACATTTATTATAAGTTATCCTAAGATTTTCTAAATTGTATGTGCATTTTGACAAATGTTAAATGTATCCCCTGTACCTGTGACCAGTGTCTGTTTGCTTTAAGAATAAGGTTTCTACTGGGCAGACTAAGACAGACTGGGCAATGTCTACATATTAATCCTGTACAGTCCACAGGTTGACCCTTATCTGAGTTATCTCTGGGGGTTGGATAGCCACTTATATGAGAACTAAAATTCATCTCATAGGATATTTTAAACAGAAGTATTTGAAAAGTATTTCAACCTTAAAATGCTTTATCAAAGCATTTTTCCAACGAATACAAACAGTATTGTTTTGAAAAGGCAAATATAAACACAAATACAAATACTAAAAAAAAAAATGTATTTAAATACAGTTAAACACAAATACAAAAGTATTTGGCCCCATGTCTGATACACAACTGGTTTTTTTAATGGTCTTTGCTCTTACAGCAGTGAGGACCAAGAACCTTCCATAGTCTAATACTCATTGAACTTAGAATAGAGCACTTACAAAGAGGTGTAATTTCATATCATTTGTACAGTATAGATATGTACACTGATATAATATTTTATGATAAAGCAGTCCAAATATTAACTTATCTCAGTAATACCAGAGAGACTATAAAAGCTGAACTTTCATTTAAATCTGACTTAAGGAACTAGGTCAATCTGGTTGTATGTAGATATGACTTACATATATACTTCATTTGACTTGTCCTGTATTACATTCAGGTTTAGACACTGGATATATAACTTAATCTTGTAGCTCAGTCAGAGCATTGGCCCTTCTACCCAGAAACCCAATTACGCTTCTGGGTGAAGGCTTGTTTGTTTGTTGGATTGATATTTCACTTATCCCCCTCCCCATACATTCCTGCGGCTGCGATTGCTGGAGCCACATCATGTCACTCACTCCTATACCGGAGGGTCAACAGACGAACTTTATCCTTTGACCAGTAGATCAAAGTAGGCTTAGTAAGCGCACTAGGTAACCACTGAGCCATGGACGCAGGGCCCTCAGTGAAGGCAACCAAATTTTCTTTCTCTACAAAGTCAATAAAAGTATGATTTGTTTGTTTATTTCATTGCAGTTTAACGTCGAAGGTATTTCACTTGTATGATGAGGGATTGTCCACTTCACTGTGTTCCATGCCTAATTACAGTGGAAAAACCGAGAGGAAACCTCGTAAAAACCACCCCTGCAATTGCCAGAGCCACAACATGTGACTCACTCATGGACCTAAGGGTCAACAGACGGACTTGATCCTTTGAACAGAACAGTGAAGTGCACTAACTAACCACTGAGCCATGGCTGGGGAACCCTCCGTGAAGGCAACCAAATTTTCTCTACAAAGTCAATAAAGGATGATTGCTGAATTGGCCCATGAACCTATCTGTCTATAATTCTAGAAATCCAGACGGGGGTTCTTTGATCCGCCCTGAACTTACGTAACCGGAATGTTATGTAGAATATTTTTTATATAAACCATACGAGTAACCATACACACACTAGAGTTATGTTCACTCTGTCTGAACCTCTGTAGCTACGTTGGTTAAGAGTGCTGGCTTGGATAGCCAGATTTATTGGTTCTATAGACACCAAGACTCAAATCTCAACTTGTCATTAGGTTGTTTGTTTGTTTGATTGGTGTTTAACGTCATACTCAAGGGTATTTCACTTATATGACGACGGACACAAAAACAGGAAATCAAAAACAAATTTACTTCCCGTTACCCTTTAGTTCTGCGAACACCAGGGCAACAGAAAGCAACCTCTTTTCTCACCTCTTACGATGGACTGAGGAAGCAGAGGGAGTATTCTGCAGGGCCATGGCCCACCTGCTCCTTCACGGGGAACAGACCAAATTGAAGCTGTGGTCAGTGTGGACATTACAATGCAGTAAGAATAGTAGGCAGACAGAGACATGCTTATCACTAAGTCACAGCTTATCCAGAAAAATGTCATCAAAATCCAATCCAACTTCAAAGTAATAATAGAGGTGAGGTATGGTAAATATGATACAGTTACACACCACAATAAGGGGAGATAACTACATGATACATTTGTTTAGTGTTTACACTGCTCTCCCTTTCCTGATAATACCAAAGACCAGCAAAAACCCTGGATTCAAAACAAAATTGTGACTTTAATACCATCACCATTTATTAAACTGTCTGATATACTATTGTTTTGCTCTATTGGGTTGTGGTACATGTAAGCCCTAATAAACTCCATTCACATTAGATATATAAATAAGACACAAATCGCAAAAATAAAAATCAATTGAGCTTTGTGCAGGAACTGTTCTTGAAAATTCTCTGACTTCTGTGTTATATTGTATCAAATATATTTTTTCTCTAAATACTTTGAGGCGCACTTCAGTCTTTGCATAAATAAACTTTATGAATTAATATGCTGATCTAGGTTTGTTTGATTTGGGTTTAACATCATACTCAAGGGTATATGACGATGGATTGTCCACTTCACACTGCACCTAGCTTTATTACAATGCAAAATCTGGAGGAAACCTTGTAAAAACCATCATCGCGATTGCTGGAGCCACAACATCTAACTGGCTCATATACCTGATGGTCGACAGGCGGACTTGATCCGGTGAACAGAACATAGAAGCAGGGTAAGCTTAGTAAGCGCACATGCTACCACTAAGCCATGGCTGGGGCTGCTGACCTAGGAGACTTACCAGCTTGACCTCACATCTACCAGCAGAACAAAGTGATTAATAAAATTGATGACACCAACGATGAAGAGCATTTTGTATTGAAATGCTGTGATGTCTGGGAAACAAACTTACATTTGTGGATAGTGATTTAATACTTTATTATAGCAACACAGTTAGCCTGAAGAACAAGAGATCCATGAATGGATCTTGACGCCCACACCACACTGTTAAGATAGTTTGAAGAGAAGAGTCCAAGAGGGGACAGATTCACGATTTGATTTTCTGTCTTGTGCCTAAGCCAGTATAGGAAGAGTTGTGTTTACTAGGTAT